>CM048045.1:23892500-24137500 GCA_026259375.1 Verasper variegatus
CTGTAACAACAAATGGTACTACACCCGGCAGCAGATCGACAACAACCCATCTCGGCGGGCGGGACTCGACCCGGACAAGGAGCTGTCCTACAGGCAACAGGCGGCCAACCTGCTCCAGGACATGGGCCAGCGGCTCAATGTGTATCTTTTGTCGGGGGCCACTAGCCGCTGTTAGCACGTTAGCTAAGCGAGGTGCAGCTCCTCATGATGCCGGTGCGGCGGAGGGCGCCGCCGGTGCTCGCTCCGCGGGGTCGTTTCGAGGGCCCCCCGGTTGGTGTTTGTGTTTCTTGTCCGTTTCCAGCGGCGGTCGTTGCGTGTTATCGACACCCGGCGGACGTTGTCCCCCGAGCGGCGCAGCAGGCTGAGCCGGGGCCGTGCAGGCCTGTGCGGTCGGCCCGGGCCTCCAGGACGTTAGCATTAGCATCGCTGCTAACTGCAAATGTTTGTGGGGAGATTGTGCAGAGTCGTGCACCGCGTTGTGTGTAGAGACGCTGTGTCTTTCAGTGAACGTGTCACACACACACACACACACACACACTGTTTGCGTTGGGCTAACCGTGTTGTGTTGTTTATTTCTAACATCTTCCGGTCAACCCCAGGAGCTGTGCAGCTAGCAGGGGTTCAACTGCACTGCTCAGTAGCTGCTGGGACAATATCATGTTGTTATATTAGCTAATGTTAAACTCCTAACGTGTGTTGTTTCACATGCAAACACGTTATAGTCCCTTTAAACTATCACGTGTGGTCCAGTGTTGATGTTGTCCTTAACCTCCATGTATCAGGTCCCAACTTACAATTAATACAGCCATTGTGTACATGCATCGATTCTACATGGTCCAGTCTTTCACCAGGTTTCACAGAAATGTAAGTATTGTTTCGTCGTCTTCAGCTCAAGTCCCAGATGCAGCTGTCGGTGAGGAAGTATTCATCACTTCATGGTATTTTGTGGTTTGTTCCCCCGTCGCCAGGTCATTTCTCCTGCAGCTCTCTTCCTCGCAGCTAAGGTGGAGGAGCAGCCCCGGAAGCTGGAGCATGTTATCAAAGTGGCCCATGCATGCCTCAACCCTCAGGACCCTTCTCCAGACATACGCAGCGAAGTAAGTGGAAGTTTTCTGCACTTTCCTTGGACTCCTCGTGAGTTTACCTGATAGAGGATTCTTGGTAAAAATTGGTTTAACGAGAATGTGTTTAAATTATGAGAATTCTTTTTGGTTTATTGGTTCTACTGAACAACAAATTTGCATTAATCTTTTATTCACAGCAGTGGGCCGTTAACTTAATCAGTGTTCCAAGTGACCTCCCCCCCATCACATCTCCCTTCTTCTGATATAATCTCTTTGATTAAGGCCAACAGCTATTTTAACTCTTCTTTATCCTTGCGTTCACATTGCATTTTAAACCGGGTGTTTTATTATGAGCTGTTGGTACTTCAGATGTTGGGGTTGCATGGCACATTCTTTGACAGAGACAAAATGCATCCCACTGTCTGTTGGTTTTCAGTCATCCAGGTAATGTGATGTCTGTTATTTGTAAAACAAGAGCATCTGTACAGGCTGCACAGCTTTAATCAGCTCCACGTGAAAGGTAGGTTTAATATGTTGGACCGTATTACACACCCAACCTTTCATTTTGTTTTGGATGCATTAAGATGTATGGTATCCAAAATCACAAAGCATGTGCAGTTGCTCTTGTTCGACAATGGATAGAGGGCGCCCAGTGAGTAACGTGCCTGTCCTCTCAACCTCAGGCCTACCTGCAACAAGCCCAAGACCTGGTCATTCTTGAGAGCATAATACTCCAGACCTTGGGTAAGTTTGGAAGGAAGAACTGGGTCCCTTGATTCCCCTCCAGAAACATGTGATTGTAAAAATAGTGCTAACATTTGTTTTACTTTTGTCCACAGAAACTCTATATGCTGTTAGAAGCAATTTGAAAAGTGATGTTCATGCTTCATATTAGCATTCACGTAACCCACCGGTACATAACCCATCATCTCCTTTTGTTTTGGTTAAAGCTCACATCTTCCTCTTCATGTTTTTTAGCCTTTTTTTGTAGGTCTGTGTGATGACGTGCTGCATTATCATCAGATCAATGGTTCTTAGTATGTCCATTGTAGACTGTTTGATCTCATGCCATGTTCAAAATAACTCTTTGATTTAATTCCCCGTCAAGCGACAGAATATGAGGCGAGAAATACATTTAAAACCGAACAGACTTGTCATTAATGATTTTCACATTCAACAGCTGATTTTTTTTTTTCTGATGTTGTCCAGGATGTTATGAGAAGACTCAAAGATGCAAAGGGACATTCCAGATTATTCTTTGCAAAACTTACTTTGGTGTAACGCTATCGACTTTCTGATTTCCAGGGATTAATGATTACATCTGAATGGGGGAAAAAAATCTTTGACATGGAAATTAGGTTTAGTTCTATCGCCTGGTGCATATATTAGTTCTTAAGCTCTTTCTCCTTGTCCTCCTTTTATTACAGCTTTTGAAATCACCATTGACCATCCACATACTCATGTTGTCAAGTGCACTCAGCTCGTCAGAGGTGAGAATCAATTCCTAAGTTGTGAAATTCTGTTTAGAAATTTCAGCACGATTGTAAATTGGCAAATCCCTTCTTTGAAACTGCAGGTTTTAATTGTATTTGTTTGATCTGTTGTTGTTCCAGCGAGTAAGGATCTGGCCCAAACATCTTACTTTATGGCTACGAACAGGTATATTCACAGTTCACTGTAAAACATAGGTTTTCCGGTTTTTAGCGTAATCCTCAAACTCAATATACTGAATGTCTGTTCTCTCTCTCTCTCTCCCTTTCTTTTTGTTTTTTTGCTGCCTTCCTGGGACGTATCCTGCCACGTAGTCTGCACTTAACCACGTTCTGCCTGCAGTACAGTCCGCCAGTCGTTGCCTGTGTGTGCATCCACCTCGCTTGCAAATGGTCCAACTGGGAGATCCCCGTGTCCACAGATGGCAAACACTGGTGGGAGTATGTTGATCCCACAGTCACCCTGGAACTGCTGGATGGTATGTGCCATAAATGATGTCATATTACAAGCAGGAATGATGTGTCTATGCAGGACAAGTAGTTCAACCCCAAGCGAATGATCTGATGAGTTTTTAGGATTATTATAATTGAACCGTTACGTGTATCTTCCCTCAGAGCTCACACATGAGTTCCTGCAGATTCTGGAGAAAACACCCAGCAGGTTGAAACGGATTCGCAATTGGAAGGTAAAGCTTCATTCCCTGTTGATCCTTTATGAACTGCAGAGCACAACCCAGTCATCCATTAGGGCTGTAACGATTCTCCAAATCCACGGTTCAGTTCAGCTCGGCGGTGGCTGGTTATAAAATGTATTGTGTACTAAATTACATGTTGCAGCTGATGTGGCAGCGTTCATACCTTTTGCATTGATGCAGAGGGGTTTTAAGTTTCGCACCCACGACACTGTCCACAGTACCTCTGTGCCGACACTTTGAAACAGCAAAAGTGTAAACCTCAGGTCCTGTGGTTCCTAAAGTTTAAGGACCTATGTTCACTTTTCTTTGGCCGGCACTTAACACCAGGAAGTTTTATGTATTTAGACAGAAATTAACCAAACTATTGAATGATCCCAGGCGCTTACGGTCTACCAGGTAGTCGCTCCGTGTGGGGTTGGGCACAGACGTGTCGCGGTTCTGTCTTCTGGAATCGTGTCAGGAAACGGTGGCCGTTTGACCCGCGATTTAAGTCTCGGTTTGAGAATCATGAAAACGTTTTTAGTTGCCTCACTTAACCACAACTATCTGTTTCCTTGATGTCCAGGCTGGAGGTCAGACACCGAAAGCCAAGCCCAAAGTCCAGGAAGACGGTGACCAGAGGGACACCATGATGAGCATGATCTCTATGGCTTCATCCGAGAGTACTGTTGCAGGTTTGATGAGCCTCTCCGCTCCGCCATCTGCCTCATCTTCTTCATCCACGGGTGAAAAGGAGAGGGGCGCGTCTGGCAGTGCGCAGACTTGGAGTGGAAAAGGTCAGGCTGTGGCTGAACAGCAGCAGCAGGCCAACAACGAGGTCCATGCCCCGGCTAAGGTGTCGCTGAGTGAGTACCGCGCCAAGAATGCTGACGTCCTGGCCGCCCAGAAGAGGAAGCTGGAGAACATGGAGGCTAGTGTGAAGAGGGACTACGCTAATGCTGCCCAGGCTCTCATTGGTCAGCAACAGAGGAAAGAGAAGCATCATCATCACCAGCAGCAGACCAGCTCATCCTCTTCTGACATGTCCAGTCCTTCGCCCATTATTCTGAAAATCCCCCTGGAGAAGGAAAGACATGACAGGGGCTCTCTGAAAATGCGTTTCCCTGTAGCAGGGGGAGGAGGCAGCGGCACCCGGGGTCAGGATGGGGACATTAAAGTCAGAATACGAGTGCCTGAGAAACAAAAGGGGAGTTCGGGGGAGGAGGGAAAGAGCAGGGACAAGCATAGGGACCGGTCTAATCATCATCATCACCACCACCACCACCATCATTCCTCTTCTGGCAGTGCCTCACTTTCCTCTTCACATAAACATTCATCCAGCTCTAGCGGAGCAGTAGGTAACAGCAAAAAAGTCCCCAGCGACTCGTCTAGAACAAGCTCTTCATCCTCCTCCACGTCACGCAAGAGGACACACTCCCAGGAAGGCACAGCAGTCGCTCACCCCACCACAAAAGTCAGCAAGTCCTCTAGGAATCCCTACCAGCTACCGTCCCTGTCTTCCTCCTCTGGGCAAACTCTGGGGCACGGCCCTGACATTCTCCCTGCCCTGGGCCTGCCCCTCCACCAAGGGAGCTACCCGCACACCAAAAGTGACAAGACGGACACTAACGGGCACGGCACAGCAGGCGGAGCCCAGTCGAACGAGTACCAGGACACTTTTGAAATGCTAAACTCTCTTCTGAGCGCACAAGGGGTCCAGCCCTCCCAGCCGTCCATGTTTGACTACAGATCCCAATTTGGGGAGTATCGGTTCAGCGGTGGCTCCCGAGGGAACAACTCCAGACCACCTCCACTGCCTTCAGACCCACCTCCACCACTGCCCCCACTGCCCAAATGAGTTCCGGATCAAGAGATGTTATGTACATTATGCTTGACACCACAAACATCCATCTTGTTACATCAAGTATTGCATTTTTTGTTTTTGTGACTCAACCATGTATTTTTTTTTTCTTGGGCTTCGGTTTGACAGCAGAGAAATGTTATTGTGAGACGAATTTTTTTTTTTTTTTTTTTACAGTTCACTTCTGGGGCAATAATAAGGCTTGAAAAGCAAAAAATGTGATCAAAAAACGAGAGGAAGGTGTAGATATATTTTTTTCTTTCTTTTAATAACTCAAAGGAAATGCAATGATGGGACCTGATTACTGTTGTAGAGGAAGTCATCGTCTTGAAAATCATGAGGAAACTGAACGATTTCCATCACATCTTCTTACCGATTGTCTTTTATAATGTTTTTATAGTATGTTATTTATTAATTGAATACTTAAAAAGAAAAAAAAAACGCGTTCCCCTTTTCTACCTTTTTTTTAAAGGCTCTTTCCCTCGGTGTTATTTTGGGCAGAGGGATAATTCCTTATCCAGACTGTACAGGCGAGTTTGAGAGTGCATGTCTCCAAAGCCATCTTTTCAATATTTGTCTTTTTTAAATATTTTTTTTTTTTTTTTTAACAGCCATAACCTAAAAAAATGGTATTTTACCCCTGGTGTTTATTTTCTTTTCTTCCTTATTTTGTCAACTTGTACAAAGATTGTAAAATGTTTTAAACAAACATGAATTATTTTTTACATTTTGTTATAAAAATTGCAAAAAAAAAAAAGAGATGTAAATTAAGGAAGCTTGTACTTTGGTTTTTAGATTTCCAGTGTTGCAGTCATTGTTTTAAATGGTTGTAAAATATTCACATTCATTTCTTTAATGATTACACTAATGGACAAATGTTCATACCAAGAATATACATTTATGGTTTATCAAAGGGTTCAGAGTTCAAACATATCTACTCAGTATGGTCACAATAAAGAAGCTACCAGCAACAGACTTTGTGGTGACCATATTGTTCACAGTGTACAACAGAGTATTTACAATACAGATTATAAAAGACTAATCATGGGTCATCTGTCTGTCTTTATGGTTGTCTTTCGTGTATGCATTTCCTTTTGGGATGTATTTGCATTTGTAAACCAGTGTATGCAGTGTGAATTCATTCTGGTCTAAATTAGTCATGTTAAAGTTCTCTTTTGACTCCATACCGTGCATCTTCAATTTTATCCCTTCACACGCCATGAGTCATCAAAATGTTTACATGTGTTCTTTTAGTTGTGACATCATACACGGCAGACAGGTTCTCGACATACCTCCACTACAGTACGGTCATTTGCATGAAGCATAATACTGTAATTAATCTGAATCTATGTTAAAATTTTGTGTTGGATCTAAAATAGTGAAAGAGGTGCTATTTTTTTTTGGCAAGAAAATCGGGTATCATCTGTATATTTCATTCATATTAAGCTTTATATGGTTTTGATTGTATAATATTACTGCTTTTAACCTGCGTTCTGTTTGTTTCGGTTTGTAATGGAAAACACACATTTGTTTTTAGGCAGTTCACAGTAATGCAGTACAACAAATCAGCCATAAAATTGTAAAATATTTTTGTTCCCTTGCTCAATGGAAATTGTGCTGAAAGAGTACAGCTCTTTGCTCAGGCAGCAGAGGTTTTATTAGTCATTGTAACAGGGAAACAGTAAATGCACTGAATATTTATCTCAGTAGGATTGCCTACAATGCAACTGACCATGTGTTACATGTATTGTGGTTAGACTATTATTAGAGTGGATGTCCAATATATCATTGCCATTTAATAACTTTTTTTGTTTTGGATCCGGACAAATCTCCCGTCTAAGTATTAACTTTATGCTGTGAAAAGGTCGTACAAGAGGACACACATTTTTAAAATAAATCCATATGTGAGAAAAACAGAAGACACTCATGCAACCTATCAATGCAAAATCACATTGCTACAATAAGTTTCATGTTTTTTCATGTCTTGGTGTTTTCAGTGACACTCAGGTCTGGAAATGAAACGTTATGGGATTTTTGTTTTGTTTTAGTTAAAAGGTTTTACTCCACCGCTCAGACGTTTTCGAACACCTCCACTTCTCAAGTTGTTGCCGAAATTTACTCAGTGAACTCTGTCCTCCTTTAACCTAAATTATGAAATGTGTTAACTCAAATAACACAATTCCAACAAATAAGTTACATTTGTTTGCTTTAATCCCAAATCACCTGGCATGTAAACATGCAGACGGTGCTGCTCTTTGACCATTTGAAGCCACCGTCTGTCATGTTTTGGGCTCATTATTTTTGCTGCAGGAGGAACCCCTGACCAAACAACATGTCTGCCTTGGTTTCTTGCCCTTTCTCTCACAACTTCTGACATATACAACACAACTTTCTGCAGGAGAGCTAATGATCCATTAGAGGCTGTTTTGTTCTGCACAGCCATTTGTAAGTTGGTGGCTTGTTCTGCAGCAACTGTTTGCATTAACTTTCAAGGATTACTTTGCTTCAGTGCTGCAGGAAATTCACACTGTGGCACTTTACTACGTACATTTACAGCGTTTAAGGTTATTTACTGACTTTTAAAGGCTCAGTTTTCAATAAGGAACCGGACCAGTGGAGGTGTTTTGAAGCTTTTGAGCAGGAGTGTATGTGAACACTGTCTTTTTGATATCATGTGGTTGCTTTATTCTCAATTAAAGTCAATAAATATTTTAAGAAAACGCTCGTTTGCTTTTCGTTTTCAAACTGCTGCGGCGCAGGAGCGGCTGCTCTGAGTGGCGGCCTCGTTCAGCCAATGAGACGCCTGGGGGGGTGGGGCAGGCTCGGCCAGTGGGAGCGCTGAGGGGGCGGGGCGGAGCGGCAGTGAACGCAGAGCTGCGGCAGCGGGACGAAGGCGAACAACCGACCGGAGGCAAGAGCCGTGAAACCGTGAGTTAAACCCTGGATGTGCTCGTGTTCCTCCACCGGCTTCGATGGTGGAGCGCCAGCGGACCCTCGGCCGCCATGTGTCCGTTAAAACTCGCCTCCCGCCCGCGAATTGGGAGAATTAGCGGATTGCTTGTGTTAGCTGTGGCTAAACCAAGATGGCGAGTCCCCCATCGCCTGAGAGTGACGCAGCGGAGAGAGGCGGGCTGACGCGCGGCTCGATGCCCGGCTACACGCGTTAAACTCGGGGGAGGGGATGCTCCTCTGTTGTGGTTCTCTCCTGGCGGAACCGTGTCTCCATCGGGGCTGAACCGGTTCCGCGTGTTTCTGAAACCCGGAGCTGGTGTTTCCGTGCGTGTGAGTGGACGAGGACGCGTTAGCTCACCTGACCCACCTGCGCACTTTAACGTATTAATGATGAACAACACGCGGTGTGTTCCTCCAGCGGTTATTACACCATAATAACCATTTCATACTATTATCATCAGTCGTTTGCACTTTTTAAATGACAGCTGATCTTCTGGGACCTCTTGCACGCAGTCTGTTGAACGGCTAAATAAAAGCCACGTGGGGTTTCAACCTATTGCACCCCCCCCCCACCCCCTCGTGCATATTGTATTTTATTTGGTTTCTTATCTTTAAATTTATACTTGCACAGATGCAACCACAGCAAACTCCGTGTACGTGCAAACCCGCAACAATACCCCATTCTGAATTCTAAGGTGTTTTCAGGCCGACCTGCTGCAGTTGTCCTTGGACCTCCCAGCCTGCACTTTAAACTTTCAGGGCCCGTGGCCATGTTTTCAAGTGTCTGCCTTTGTCCACACGAGACCAGAGGTATTCAGTAGAATGTCCAGCTTTCACTAGCACGATGCAGCTCGTGTACCTCGGAGCCAACACACTGCGTTATTGCTTTTATCTGTTAAACGTCAACATCAGCTGCAGTTTGTATCACTAGTGGTTTTTTTAAATGTTTAGTTTTGATCCTCACGTTTGAGAGCGTGAAAGGATTGTTTGACATTTTGAAAACGTCTCAAAAGAAGTCGATCTGGTAAATATGCTCTGTCTGTAAAATGTACATTGTGTTTTGTCTGTTGAGTCCTTTTGGTGCCAATCAAGACCCCCAGCTTGTTGTAGCTGTTGGTTTCAAATGGGGCCGACATTAACTCCTTCCTGTGGTCTGTTGATTTCTCCCTGAGTTAACACGGGGCTAATCACTTCAGTTGGAAGGAACAGAATCAACATTTATGTGCGTGACCGTCGTTCGAGACAGAGAAAAGCAGCAAATCCTGAAATTAGAAGCTTGAACAAGGGAGTTTTGTCATTTTTGCTTGAATATGGTTCAAACATGAAATAATGTTACATTTTTTTGTAGAGTAACAATGAACAGGATTCGAATCCACGTTTTGCCGTCAAGTCGGAACCGGGTAACCCACACCCCCCGACCCCAGGAGCCTCAGGCCTGCTCCTTCACCCAGCGACCATGCTCTCACCCCCGCCTGGAAGGCCTGGATTTCTGCCTCAAACACATCCTGGAGGACAAGAACGCCCCGTACAAGCAGTGCAGCTACGTCTCTTCCAAGAACGGCAAGCGCTGTCCCAACGCCGCACCGAAAGTAGACAAGAAAGAAGGGTGAGTAGAAAATGGAGTCCAAATTTCTCCTGCTTGATTAACGCCTGACAAAAAGCTTTCTGAATTCTCCGTCTGTTCTTCAGCGCGATGCTCTGTGCAGAACACGCTCGCAGGAACGCCATGGCTCTCCGAGCTCAGACGAGAAAGGCGGCTTCCGCTCCATCCCCAGAAGCACTGTTGTCTCAGCTAAGTGGCTTCAACCGCGCAGAGACACACGGCCTTGATGGAGGTCGTTCAGAAGGAAGTCGTGTTGTAGGTAAATGGTCGCGTTCAGTCCGATTAATCCTTTGTCAACCCTGTGACATTAATCTTGTGCAGTTAGGGGAGATGTGTAGAAGTAAATCTGATGTTTAACGATGTCCTCGCTGTGCAGATGAAGACAGTCTGAGTGATGAGGACCAGGGACCACTGGTTCTGGACCAGACGTGGAGAGGAGACCCTGACAGTGAAGCAGACAGTGTTGACAGTGATCACGAGGATCCTCTAAAGTACGTGGACTCATCGAACCGCCAGTCGAGTTCTACTGTGAATTCACGTTGTCAAACAGCTTTCGGTTCATCAGCTCAAACCCTCAATTATCTGCATCAAGCAATATGTGTCAGCTGATGGTACAAATACCTTCTGAGCAGATTTCAAGTAAGTAGCTAAGTGAATAAATTAAGATGAAAACTCGTGATGCAAACTAAGAAACACAAAATGGAGGAACTGGTGGAAAACTTACAAACTACAAAAATTCAAATTATCTGCAGATTAGCCACAAACAGATCATGGAAAACACAACGTGAATAATAAATCTTTGGAAAAACATTTTCTTATTGTGAAATTTAATCTGCAGTTTCATTCTAAATCAGTTTGACAACCACAAGTGAATTTACTATCATTTTTGTTAGTATACAACTTGTGTTAATTAATAATAAGCCTATAGAACAAGCTGTATATAATCAAATGTTGTAAAAGGTCTGTTACATTCCAGGGGATGAGGGGACTAACAATATAAATAACCCAGTGAAATATAATCCTGGGCAACGGATGAATAAACAAACAATAGTAATTTATGAACAATGAACTGAAAACAACTTATAAAAGGGGAAAGCGACACCGAGTAGCAGCTGTAACACTTGACATCAAAACCACAACCTGAAAGAAACTAAATGGTCACGTTATCAACACCAACACTGGGTGGCCTCTTAACCACCATGGCCTTGATTGGTGATTGAGCCCAGCCGTGCACACTCACACAGCTGCAGGGTTAAAGGGCGGCCCCTGAGTGGACAGTCACATGTCTTCAGTTGGTGTCTGCAGACTCGTGGAGCTGGTTGGAGGAGTTGCACAGAGCTGTGGATCTTTTACTTGTGAACTAATGTATTTGTTGTCTCGTAGACATGCAGGTGTTTACACAGCAGAGGAGGTAGCTCTCATCACCCGGGAAAAGCTCATCAGGCTCCAGTCGCTCTACATCGACCAGTTCAAACGCCTGCAGCACCTGCTGAAGGAGAAGAAGCGCAGATACCTGCACAACCGCAAAGTGGAGCATGAATCTCTCGGTAAAACTGAACATTTTATCTTTGTTAACTCCCTGTTCAACAGTTTCTTTTCACTCCCAGTCATGTTCTCAGAGCCTCACTGATATCTGCTCATGTTGCTCACAGGGAGCGGTCTGCTGACGGGTCCTGAAGGACTGTCCACGAAGGAAAGGGAGAACCTGAAGAAGCTCAAAGCTCTGCGTCGATACCGTCGTCGGTATGGCGTGGAAGCACTGCTGCATCGGCAGCTGAGGGAGCGGAGGCAGGCCGTGACAGAAGGGGCTCTTCAGGTGGGACTCATCAAAAGCACATTAAATTACTGTCGGTTCACTGAAGCACAGAGGTTCTCCCTCTTAGTGCTTGTGTCTGGTCATGGTAATTGTTTATCTGACCACATTTTACAACATGGTTGTTTTGTTTGCTGCATTGACTTCATCCGACGCTTGTTTCCTCTGTTGTAGCCACACTCAAGAACCGTGTACGAGAAATGCGTCTCGTTCGTGGAGGGAACCCGGTGTATCAATCCCTGCCTGCCTATGACCCGGCACTGTGTCTTACGTATCCTCAACCAGTAGAATGATCTGTTAACATGCAAGAATCCACACTTCTGTATTGCATGGAAGAAAAACTAACCCTACTTTGAGTCATAGTCCTTCTGGCACCAATCAAGATCCCCCCAGCTTGTTGTAGCTGTTGGTTTCAAATGGGGCCGACATTAACTCCTTCCTGTGGTCTGTTGATTTCTCCCTGAGTTAACACGGGGCTAATCACTTCAGTTGGAAGGAACAGAATTCTTTCCCAACCCGCCTTCATTTATGAACCCAGAACAATTTAGTCTAGCCTTGTGCGATAATGTTATTAATTCAAACCAGATTAACAGTTGTTTTCTCAGTATCGACTCAGACAGACGGTGATTAAACTCCAAATTCTCGTGTTGCATTCGGACCAATCTGTAAAAAACAAGTATTATTGAACTGAGCAAAATCAGTAACTCTACGAGGCTACTCAGCCGTAACATTAACAGTCAAGATCTGTGCAACGACAGTAAACAATGATTATTTTCATAAGAATGTTTGTGGTACTAAGCAACAGTGAGTTTAAAGTTTCCCAGCATTTGGTTTGTTTTTACGTTTTAAAAATGTATAGTTTCTTTATCTGTTCTTGTGTCTATTTTGTGTTGGTGTTCGACATGTGATTTCCCTTGACTCCCTGACATCTGCAGACATTTACCAGGACGGCAATCAGGTGCTTTTCAAAATGTGTCCCGGCCTGAAAGACGTCCCCTGTGAGCGCACCGTGCACCTGGGTCAGTCCGACGACCCTCGCTGCACGCTCCACCTCACCCTGCCTCCCCCCATGTACCAGCCGGAGCAGGAAACGCCGCCACAGGATCAGCTCACCCTCGCAAGCAGAGACATGTATCTGAGTGCAGCAGAGCTTCAGCCCACAGAGAGCCTTCCCTTAGAGTTCAGTGATGTACGTAGTTATTACCCAACTACTCTCTTCTAACGCTGTTCTGTAACAAACATGTCCGGTACTTATTATTAAATACTCCTGT
The DNA here is from genome assembly GCA_026259375.1 of Verasper variegatus. Lineage (NCBI taxonomy): Eukaryota > Metazoa > Chordata > Actinopteri > Pleuronectiformes > Pleuronectidae > Verasper > Verasper variegatus. Next base: position 23,905,229 of record CM048045.1, read on the forward strand.
GCCGTGTTAAAGGATGCCTTCACAACGACTAACTTTTCTTGGTGCGTTTCAAACCAACTCGCAATCTAAAGAAGTAGACGTGTGGTTCGTCTGTCATGGTTTCAACAGAGAAAAACAATCAGTAAAAGATGTGACGATGCTCGTTTCAGCCATTTGGTTCGTTGAGTGTGGGACAGGAGTGAGAGTGAGACGCAGGAAGCTGGTCCTTCCATACACCGAGAGGGGCTTGTGCTAAGAGCAGATAGTTGGGGTCAAATCTCCATTTGTTCTCCGGCACGCTGCTGGAAAGTGTTGAATTTGCTCATGGGCATCAAATGACATCTGGCTGTGTGGAGCCGTTAAGCTCAGATTTGCAGAATTCGCCTTGTGGTTGAGTCGGATCAAGTTTCTACTACAGATGAGCTGCTCCAGAGTTTGATTGTTCTTGCAGCTGAGCCACACAGAGCGTGGGCCGTGCACATGTTCACAAAGGAAGCGTGTCGGCTGCGACGTGAGGTTTCTGGATTGACTTCTGTATTTCCTCACATTAAAGTAGACCCATGTACTAAACCAAGTGCCAGGACTCTGCTTTGAAGCCGTCCTGCAAATAATCCACAATAAAAACTTTGACGAATGAATTCAGTCAAAAGATTCTCAGGAGTGCTTTTATTTTGAAATGAGCACAGACACCAAACCTGATTGTGATTCAACAAGACTTAAAAAGGCCTGACTTCTGGTGTAGAATAAAGAACCGGGCCGAGACCGCTTGAAGAGGGAGCTGTAGCTTCTCTGGTTATTGTAGCAGGTGAACGGACTATTGCAGCTTTTTACTATTAAAGTTTCTTCTGTGAGATTTAGTTTCACTCGTTCTGTGAATTTGGCTCGAACACAAAGTGACGACACCTGGAGCTGGTTGCACCGGCCCCCTCACCTCAGTGCGTCTAGATCTGTTGTCCCAAAACAAGGCTGCTTATACCCATAACTGCAAATGGCTCCTATGACAAGTTTGTTGTGAAGCTTTAGATGTCATAAATATCCCTGTCATGCAGGACCTGGATGTGGAAGGGGACGGGATGCAGGGCCCTCCGTCGCCTCTTCAGTTTGACACGGCTCTGGCCCTGGAGGACCAGACTATCAGAGCTATCGCCGAGGCCCCGATGGACATCCTGACCGGAGAAGACCCAGACCAGGTGGACCTGGACGCCTCAGGACAGGAGCTTTCAGAAAGAGATGTGGATTCCATCATGGACGACCAGGTTCACTCCTGATCTGGGTCTTCGTCTGCCTTCACACCCTGTGATGATGATGAAATCTTCTTTGTATGTCACACTGTTATAATCTGGTCCAATAAAATCCTGGTGACTGTGTCGGACTGAACAAGAACATTGAAATAAAGTTCTCTTCTGCACTTGAGTTGCACTGTGGACTCTGCATGGTTTCATGTCCAGGTTCAACTCAGTCTGTGACAAACTCCAAACACATCCTGACATGTTCAACATATAAAACAAAAGATTCAAACAACTTCAATAACTCACATTTCTGTTTGTGCTGTCTGGTCAAACAACAGGATTTACTTTCCTGTTGTCGTTCAGCTCATCGGTTCGTTAACAGACTTGTTGCTGCCGTGCTTCCATTTTGTTTCTGTTTTTATTTTGATGCAACGAAAACGACTAGATTTCACCTTGTTTCTCTCCCGATCAACCCACAGATCAGTGTAATATCTAAATGTTCTGTTTGGAAAACAAGTCGATGAGGAAACCAGTTATTCTGTTGTCTCTACAATCTCGTACCATGTGTTGCACAGATAAAGTTCACAAACTGCCCGAGAACAGAGTCACTGAATAGTTTTAATCAGGCACCAATAAAAGAGTGACTCCTGCTGGTTCAGAGGAAGATCACAGGCTCGTGGCAGCAGGAGTCACAAGGAGACATTTCACAGGAACCTGTTGGGTCGTTCGTCACAAGGGGGATTTAGTTTTAATGTCAAATACAGTTCTGTCATTTCACTGTGTAGGAAAAGGAGTGAAGTCTACAGCCACCGTACAAATCCAGGGGTTGATTTGTCCATTAGGGTTTGTGTGTTTTAAGACTTACAGCGAGTGGACATGAAAATAAAGTGTTTATTAGTGGATCAAATATTTAGTTTTTAAAAAGGAACATAGGGATTAATTTTAATTACTTTTAATACACAAAAATGACCAGTGTGTGGCTGCTCTGCCTTATTTACATTTTAAAACATCTATGTTAAGTTTGTAGTAAAACACTTAACAAATATGATTTGAAATGTCTGTGTTCACTTGTTGAGGAGCAACAGAAACAAACAGAGTGAATTTTACCCTGAGAAAAGTTCAATTCAGGTGAAGTGATCGATTTGATGTGATGAGTTCAGGCTGAACTTTGAACTTTGAAATGTGATTTTAATGCAGAAAGAGGAAAAAGTGACGTGTGACGTTCTCCTTTAAGTACCTGAGGGAACCACAGGGTTTTATTCTGTTGTCTTTTATTGTGTTTATCCACTTTGGAGGAAACTCTCACCTCTCATCCGCTAATAAACAGCTCCTTGTCCCTGATGCCTCTCGTCCTGTGTTGTTCGTCCTGTGCAGCAGCCTGCATCTCGGTGGGATGAGCTGAAGTCATGTTTGGCAGCGTGGGGCCGGCCATGACCAGCAGAGGAAAAATGGGGCGGGTAATGCAATTTCATACAATGACATCACTTTTCCTGAACCCAAACAGAGGGAGGCTGCAGCAGCGGAGAGGAGAGGAGGACACCGCCGGAGAACGGAGCTCCAGGAGACGGCCTCTGTGAGACACAGCTCCTCCATCCCCCCCCCGCGTCCTCCTCCGTGGAGCTTCTCCTCTTCACGGCCACATGAGGTGAGTGGGAGCACACGCAGGGGAAATGGGTGGTAGGGGGGGGGATTCTCTTCTCGGTGTGGTTCGGTGTGTTTCGCCTCAGCTCGACACCGACACCGCGGCTCATTGTGTTTCCACAACTGCAGTAAAGTGTCGCAACGGTTCGTCCTTTCGGTCTTTGTGTGTTTTCACATTCACGCGTCAAAGTGCGGTTCTCTCCTGCGTTTTCCTCCACGCGTCTGTGCGCAAAGGGCGGAACGACACCGGCCGACGGAGCGCAGGGATTTTGGGTTTGCACAGGGCCTGATGCCCCCCCCTCCTCCTCCTCCTCCTCCTCCTCCTCCTCCTCCTCAGCCCTGATCCTCTTGTTCACATTCAGCTGCAGAGAGAATGGGTTTGATGGTTTGCCACCAGAGAGAAAGGGGAACCAGCAGGAGGAAGTGACATCTGAGGCTGAGCCGCTTCTTCATTTCTCAGAGGAGAGAGGATGATTGTGTTTACTGCAGCAGAACATGACTTTAATCCAGGCTCCACAGTCATGATGTTAGGATGAGGATGAGGATGAAGATGAGTGTGAGTCTGCAGAGATGGAGGATAAACCACCTTCCTCTCATGTGGAGCCACTGATCCAGATTCATTCAATCTGCGTCGACTCCACTGTTGATTCGAAGTGACAGAACATCAGGCTGATCTGTGGGTGGTGTTGTGCAGCTTGGTTGATCTTCAGGAGACCTCGCAGGTACGTGCTCCTCTGACTGTTCCTCTCCTCAGCAGGATGACACAGAAACTACTGGATGGATTTGAAGCTTGGTGGAAGGAAGTGGTTTGGGTCTGTGGATCCAGGAATTCTTGAGACGTCACTAAACAATCCTGCGTCACGTGAAGCTATTGAGACACATTAACGAGGATTTAATCACAATGAATCATAGCTTATCTTGTTTTAATTCAATCTGCAGTGACTTTACTGTTCATCACTTGATTTAAAGTCACATAACATCAGCCATGTTTGAGGGACGGACATCAGTGAGTGTTTGCAGTGTTGTGCAGCTCGATGGAGACAGTAGAGGCTCGGAGGTACGAGCTCCTCTGAGTGTTGTTCTCCTTTGTTAGTTATTTAGCAGGATTACGCAAACACCACAGTTTAGTTGCACTAAACTTGGTGGAAGGATGTGGTTTGGGTCTGTGGATCCAGGAATCTTTAAGACGTCCTAAGACCATCCTGCGTCACGTGAAGCTATTGAGACACATTTAAGAGGATTTAATCACAATGAATCGTTGTTTTAATTCAATCGGCTTCGACCTTCCTGTTAATCAGCTGATTCAAAGTCCAACTACCCTGAAGAAAAGTGTCTTTCTTATTGTTTTCTAACTGTTTGACCTTCACTGGGCAGCGTGACCTTTAATTCAGGTTCCACATGTTCCACCTGAAAGAGGAAAGTCGATCTGAGCTCATTTTAAACCTCAGTGTGTGATGATGCTCAGGAGGACGTCCAGCAGTTACTCATTTATAAAGTTATTATACCTTTCCTTTTCACAATAAGTGCATCCTGTTCTTCTAATGCACACTTTAGTTACTAGTGCACAAAAAGTCAGAACGGAGATTGTAAAACCAAAAGGTGAAATCAGTGTGTTGATAAAAAGAAAACAACAAACCTCAGTATCGGATGAAAACGTGTTTGACTGTAAAACTAAACCTTTAACTACCAGAGGCTGATTCTCGTCAGAGTTCCACCACATTAATTCAGGGACAGTTGTTAATGAGTCTTTTTTTATCAGCAATTAATCATCTGGTCTATTAAATGTCAGGAAACAGTGAAACTTCCTCAAGTTGTTTAGTTAGAATTAGTTTGTTTTATCCGAACAAGCCCGAAAATAATCTTTTCTAAATCACAAGAAGCAGAGAGACGCAGCGGGTCCTCCCAGTCGGACGTTTGGAAAACCAATAATCGATTATTAAAACACATCGATTATATTCTGCCCAGTGACTAATTGATAAATGGTTGCAGCTGTAATGAGGTTACTCCAAATTACTTCAGTGTAAGTAATGGATTTGATTAATGCCCACATTACCGAAACGTATTAGAAGCTGTGTTGGCAGCAGAAACTTGTTATCGGACCAAAGTTAACAGAGCAGCTTCCCAGTTAATGTGATAACCTCCCTCCTGTCTGAATGGCTCTGTGGTCACCAGGACGGTTTCTTGTTGGTTTTCACTCTGTGGAGGAATTTTACTGGCAATAAAACACGTGCCGGCGATCTGAATAAGTTGTGGAGCTATTTCACATTTGAAACATCTCAGATATGTTCATGTAGTTATTAGAAACACCCACAGTTAATGATGTGTGCCGGTTGGTTGGAGGCCAGATATCCACGCTCATGCTGTTCTCATTGTCTCAACGTTTTCTGGACAAAGACCAAGCTTTAGGTCGAAGGAAACCGGGACGGAAGGACTGCGTGAACTCGGTCTCTTCTGGAGTGCAGCCTCGAAGACATGGCCGGCGCTCAGGCTGTAAAATATTTAAGTTTCACTGAAGATCTCCTCTGAAATGCTCGATGAATCTTTTAGTGTTTGCAGGCAGCTTCTTTCCTAATTTCTGCCTCGAAAAGAGATGACGTCTCCCTCGTGTCCTTTTCAGATCCTCTGTTGATGTAATGCTGCAGTTTGTTGTTTTTGGCCACTGCTGACAAACGTCATGTGAGAAACTCTCGTAGCCTCAGCGGCACAAAGACTCCTCAAGTTAATTTAAAAAACTTATTTTACAAGCTCGTTTCAAGAGGAATATGTGAACATATCCTTCAGATACATCTCATCCACTTTACAGAGGAATAAACAGATCTAATGTGAACTGGACTGATTCTCCTCCTTCAGCAGATGAATGTAAAAGAGTCAAACTCTGCACATGAGGCTCAGACGACAGCAGCCGGAGGAGAAACCTGCTGTAACTCTCCGGTTCTGCTTTGTTGACTCGGTCATTGACTTACTGGATTATCTTTCAGTTGCTTCACGTAAATCAAAGAGTTTAAACATGGATTTGAGCATAAACGTGTCACACGTGAAACAATGTTTGTTCAAGAACACGAGGACCCGGCGGTGCCGCGAGGAATGACCTCAGAGCTGCAGAGAAATGTGGTTCCACTCTGCGCTCTTCACGTTACACGTACGAAACCGCGTGTTTGAGCACGATTGAAGTTTTGTGAGCGCTCGGTCCCAGTGCAGCTCTGAGATTGCACGTCCAAGCTGCGCTGCATTACATCATGAAAAGCCGAGCCAGTGACTTGTTCCAGTGTAATGGGCAGAATAAGTGCTCGCTCGCTCTGTTCGCCTCTAATCGCTCACAGATGTCCTGCACGTCTTTGTGTCCCACATCTTGTAACAGACGCCACATCGGGGGTGTTCAGACTTTATTACAGAAGGGAAACGTGGCGCGGAGTAAGTGTGTAATTTGGCCGTTGGTTCCCGTTAACTGGGTTTGGTTATTAAATGGTTTATTAGGCGTTGCGGTGAAAAAAACCACAAAACGTAACAGAGTTGAACCAATTGGGCGACTGATCAGTTCAGCTGACGACAGAAGATAAATCATAACTGAGCAAAGTCTCCGGACGAAGCTCGGCCCCTTCAGGAAGTTGATTAAAACAACAAACTGTTTGAGTCCAGTTAGAAACGTTGATCGACAGAAAATGAACCAACAGCCTCTTTGGCTCAAGCTCCTTTCACTCAAAGCACCGAGGATCCGTCGTTAATGAATCAAAAACGAGTCAACAAATTCATCTGTAATGAAAAGAACTGGTTCAAACATCCAAACACCTCAATTTAGGTTCGTCCAGACTAAAACTTTAGCCTCAAACTCAAACTCAGAGGGTACCAGCAGCAATTCCAAACGTTTCAGCCGCTCTTTCCGCAGCAGAGTTGATGTGTTCTCAAAAGAAAACGTGGACGTAGCTGAAGAAATAATGTCCCTCTCAAGTTCTCAGAGTCCAATGTGATGTCTTCAGATGCCTCGTTTTGTCCGATCTAAACCTCTGAAATAATCAGTTTACAATAATAAACAACCTTCACATTCATGGAGCAGGAACTGGAGCATGTTTTACATATTTCCTTTGCTCCACATGAAGCCGGTTGTTTCTCTGTGGATCAAATGTTCGTTTTGACTCCACATCGTTTTAAATACCGAGCAAAAGGGCCGACGGACGCTCTAGGTCAGCCCCTCTGTGAAATCTCACTTTATAAGGTCGTAGTTGACCAGTTTTACAGGGAGGACAGAGGACAGAGCAACGGGACAATAATGTGGTGGCGGGGGGGGGGGGGGGGGGGGGGCAGACAGGTCAGAACCTCCTGTAGTCGGCCTATCTCTGTCCCCCAACCCCCTCCCTGCATAAACGACCCTGCTTTGAAGATAGGGCCGGGGCTGGGACGTCTCCTTATCAGCTATCAGTCCCCCCCCACCACCACCACCACCACCACCCCCCTCTGATGCATGCAGGTACTGTAGATACAAGGTTTATACACCAAAGGCTCCGCATTAGCATCGCAAAAATATTCATCAGTTCCCCCACAGAGCTGGTGCGATAGGACAGAGCTCCCAGCAGGAGGGAGGCCTCTGCTGCAGATCATCATCTCCGCTGTTTACTCGCACACACTCGAGATATTCTCACCAAACGAATTATCTTCGCCTGCAACGTTTTCCTCCCACATCCCTTTGTTTCCTCGCCTCGAAGGGAGAATTTGTTTGTGAGCAGAAAACGACCTAACGCAGCCGGCTTTGTGTTTCCCATCGTCACATGAACGGCACCGGAGCCCGCGGTGTCAGATACGGCCTCTGAAACACACGCAGGAGTGAATGTGCTTGAGGAATCCCAGTAAGACTCACTCTGAATCCACCCTACAGAGGAATCTGTGGTCGTACAAACATTGCAGTTGGCAAAACAGCTTCGGCTTTTTGCAGCTGTAACAAACATTCGATTCATCGGTGTGGCCAGAGAAAATATCGCCTGGAATGTAGCTTTAATCAATTCAGTGGAACCAGGTCTGCACCGCGTCCTGTTTGGCCACAAAAGGAGTTGAATGTGTATGATTCTGCTCGTTTTCTTGTGTCGACACAATCAGTTAGATTCTGCGCTCAGATTTATGCTCTGAGTGATGACTTGGATTAAGATGGAGACGGACGGGGGACAGTGGGACCTTGTGTCTTCTGGACGCTGCGTTGAACACTGTGTCTTTGTGCACGCCTGCAGCTTATTTTCATTTGTCTTAAAATAAGTTTGTTATTGAGGAGCGTTATGAGCCCCACCCCCGACTCCTCCAGCCCCTGAGCCCTCTCCCACAAGGTGCTCACTGAAACGCCGGCGCTCCGGTGTTTTGAAATCTTCACGAGCTTCCTGTTTCCAAACCTCTGCATCAGTGTGACCTGTGTGCCCTGAGAAACAACCAGCGCTCTGCCCGTGGAGGTCGTGTTTGTCGGTGTGATGGAGGCTCGGACCAGGATCTCCATATATAACCCTCCATACTATCTGTTATTCTGTACCATAAATAGTTCTTCCTCTTGGCCGGACCTTGGGAAAAGGATGTGGATGATGAGTGTGCGTTGTGTGGCCGACTCGGGTTTGAGCCGCTGCGGCTGGCGGCCAGATGTGAGCAGATGTGGAGAAAATGTCCGTAGCTAAACCACTTCTCCTAAAGCTCCTCTTCTCTCCTGTACCTTCCTCTGAGTGTTTATCACAAACTAAGTTCCCGGGTGACAGAACATTCTGGATTCTGGATAATCCAGCTGGTTATCGACTGGTTCTGTCGAGTCCAGGTTCACACGTCCTGCGTTTTTAATTTCAAGAAACATCATCCAAACCAGGGGTCGAGTATTTAATACGACAGGAAGTGAAACAATCATCGTGATGAAGTTATTTTACTTCAGAAAGAATAGAACAGTTTTAAAAAGGCTCTGATTCCAGAAGTAAATTTTACATTTTACAAAAGTCTCAAAGCTTCTCAAACGTTTGCTCTTTTCTTTTGTTTTCTAATGAAAAAATCAACAACTGCATCTTTGACTCTTAAAAAGACAAAACAAATTCATTTCTTATCTTGACTTTCAGGGAATTATTACATTTCAGACAAAGAACGTGACTTTATTGTTAATCTGTCCGCTCGGGTCTGAATGATGAAAAGTGAACCAGCTTTAAAACCTGATCTCAGCCCAGAGACGACGGGGAAACCCGCCAATCGTCCTGGAGGCTTCTTCCTACATGACTCTCCTGCTGCCATGGCAACGCGACTGGACACGATGGCAGCTTCTGGATTAACTCGCCTCGTTCAACCTCCACATTTTTTCCAGTCACGTCAAGGTTCAGTAGTTTGGTGTGAATGTGAGTCACTGGGGATCAGGTAGTGGAGGTTTTGCTGACACACATGGAAACGCAGTGCGGAGCCGGAGGAAACGCAGCTGCTCCTCGTAGTCTGGTTGGCAGGAGGCCCCGCCTCTCTGCGGAGTATTTACAGTGGTATGAAACCTGCCTTCTTAGGGGCCGTGACAAATGGTTTTCATTACGGAGCTTTTATGATCGTAGGAATGAACTGCGGAGCAAACTTTGAATCCTTTCACGTGTGAGGGATTTATTAAGGTCGCCGCCGCTCTGGAGGGAGACGTGATAAAAGCAGAGTTACCTCTAAAGGTGTGAATGGTGCTAATGAGTGTTTCCAGCATCAGGGACTCTCCTGATTGTTTTATTAATAATACTTTCATTGGCTTTTTAAACAGTAAAAATAATGTTGTCACAATTTCACAAAGCTCAAGTTGACACGTTGCAAAACTGAATTTAGTTTAGTTTCATAAAAAGCAAATATATCTGTCAGAGACGAGAACCAGTGATTGTTTTAGTACATTTAGTAAAACATATTTTAAATCCACTTTACAGACGACAGTTAAAAAACCTTCCGAAGGTAAACAAGCCTTGTTTTTCTGATATTTTCCTGAGTCGATGTCTGAAAACAACTAATGTGAAAACTGATGCTGATGAGAAATCACAATCAAATAGAAACAAAAAGACAAAATGGTCTCAAAACCTTTTAGTTTTACTGTCACGTGAGAAAAGAAAAGCAAGAAATCGTCACATGTCTTGAATTATCACTAAAAAGAGTAATAACTGATAAATGCTTAGTTTTCTGATGAGCCGGTTCCTCCTTGCTAATGGTTTTTCTCCGGATGAATGGAGCGTGCGGCTCTGGGAGTGACTGGAGTTCCTCGTCTCGGCTTTGTGTCGGTCACACAAGTTATTACAGAAGCAGACTGGAGCAGCCGCTGGTAATGGCATCGCTGACCACAACCCCTGACTTCCTAATGAGCCAAGGCTTCATGCAAATCAGTCGGCCGGGGGTGTTCTGGTTCCAGCTGCAGACCCTTCACATCCCCTCGCCGAGGCCCGAGCGTCACGCGTCCTCCTGGTGGATTCCCTCCATCCTCACACGGAGCCGTTCACATTACTCCCCATTAAACTGTCCGCTCCTCAATGGGGGTTTGTGCCCCTCGAGTCTGATTTACAACCCTGAATTCAGGATTTCTCTGACACGTCCCTCGCTTCGGCCGCCATCTGACCACGAGGCAGTAACGGTGCGCCATCTGCTAACGGCTCGTTGCTTTCTGTATCTCTAGCTTCCTGCCTCAGCCCATTATTTGTGAGTAATCTTCCGAATGTTTATTGATTAATCGTTAAAAAGTCTATAAAGTGTCAGAACTGAGAAAGTCACCCAACAGCTGAAGTGGACTTTTATTATGATCTACAACAGTGAGAGCGAAGAGCAGAAAGTCAGTTGACTTCTCCTGGAGAACAAAGTGGAAACACTGGAGCTTATTCTGGTTTTTACAGAAAACAGCAGTTGAGAAGCTGCAACCAGGAAGTTTTTCAGCTCTGAAATGATCCAGAGTATGTGAAGTTGTTCCACTTGTAGAAACTCTGGAGAATCTCCGACTGAGTGAATTCAGCAGGAACAAGCGAGTGGGGGTGTGTTGATGACGTTTCACTCTACAGACGCACGACTGAAAAAACAAAGTCTTCAAATATATAAGTCGGCAGGATCGTAGAGCTTCTGGTGATGAAGCGACACGGACGTAAATGTGCTGGAAACAGAATCACGTGATCCCAGAAGCAGAGGTTCTACGTCACGTCGACACATTCCTGCTGTGAAGGACGATCTCCTGCTACGTTCTTCATATGAGAAACACAGAGTCCAGGGACGGGACCCATTCAATAGTTTGTGTCTTAGAGAATAATGGATCTTAATGAAGGGACGGCTGTTTTTTAGTGTTTCCAGGTTCATATATTTGTTTATTTCTTCTGATCATTGAATCAATCTCCCGTCAAGTTGGTTTGTCTGATATTTTCCTGTGTTTCCTGCTGTACTTCATGTCTCTGGTACACGTGGAGCTGCGTGTGTGTAAAGAAGAAGAAGAGGAAGAAGAGGAGTCATTGTCTGTGTGACGCTGGGACACGTTCTGCTTTACATGTCGTTTGAATTCAAACTCAGTCACGTGACAGTTTGGAGGAGAAGCTTCGTGAGGACACATTTCATCGGCCCCTCTTTATCCCCACGTTGAGTTTCTCGAGCACTTGGGGAAGATCCTCGCTCGGGGGAAAGTGGATGGCAGTGGGGGGGGGGGGGGGGGGGGCGACAATAGGCCTTTTATGTGGAGAGTTATCCTCATTCCCTTGTGTTAGCCCAAGGGGACCATGTGACCGGCTCATTCAGGTCATGTCGGCCTGTTCAGCCTTTGACCCTCTTAGGAGGGAAGCGACTCCCTCAATGTCCCGTTCGTCCCACAGAGACGTCTGTGAGCGTTAGTGTCCGACGCAGCCGAGGTACGACCGTCCTCTGACCAGGGACACCAGCGGTTTACTCTTTGTTTACTGTGCCGGAATAAAGGGATGAAGTCTGTTCGTTAAAAAAACCTCCCGTGGTTCTGTCTTTGTGTTTCCCTGGACCAGACGGCCCGTTAAGTTCTGGGTTCGATTCCCTGTCGTCAAAATACCCAGATTTTTAAAGCTGTGACGTTAACGAACCTCTTTTCAAACAGCTTATCTCACCTCGTTATTTTTTATTTAAAAGTTATTCACGACATTTAAACCATTGTATTGATTTGTTTTTGCCTCGTGTGTAAATGTGTCTCCACACAGACGTGACAGATTCGTCTCACGTCTCACGTCCGTCATCGTTCAGCTCGTTGAACTTGGTCACGTTAGGTTTTTATCGATGAAGACACTTTCCCACCGCATCAAACATAAAAACTTGCTTTTTTATTTCCTTAATTTATGCTCAGACTTTTCTTCGCTTCACTTGCCGGCTGAAGCTTCGTGGTAACTTTATGTAAAATTACATATTGATTATATTATATTATAAATTTTCTGTTGCTGGGTCTCTCAATCAAAACAGTAACAGAATGAGCAGTTCGATGATGTCGTGAAGTAGCAGTGGGATCATGGGAGTTGTAGTCTCGACCACACAGCTTCTCCGTGGGTCTGATTCCTTCAGCGTTACTCGTTCCAGAGCAGAATTATTGTTTGACGTCTCCTCCTCATTCAATCTGGTAAAAATCCCGAATGAAGCAGTTTCACGTCTCGTTTCTCAGACACAGGACGTCCTGGAGGAGACGGAACCTGAGCTGCCGCTAAAAGACTTCTTTTGGTTGAAATGTGTTGATGAAATCGGAGTTGTTCGGCCGTGGTGGAGGTACGAGCTCCACTGGATGAGGTTCTAGTTCAAAATGAGGTTTAGTTTGATTGATTGATCAGATTGGATTTGTTTAGCCCATATCCTCAGATCCCAGTTGATGACGAGCAGGCTGTGCTCCTCTCTCACCACTAGGTGGACACGGACCTGTGTGGCTCACTGGCCTCAGGCTCATTGGATCTGGGTGTGTTTTTATTTGATGTGAAGCTGCCCTGTGTTTTCTCTTTGTTGCGGTTAATTCCTGGCGACCTGTGCAGTTTGTCTAAAGGCTCGTCTCACGGTGTCTCACACGTCTGTCCTCTGATGCTGGAGTGTCCCTGTTTGATATTTATCTTGAAAGCATAGTTTGAATTCTTTCATCGCTCACAGAACCTGAAATTCAGCTGTGGGTCTGGAGCAGCTCTGTCTTCGCCACACTGGCTGGACTGTTTTGGTCAAATCTGAATGACAATAGCTTCAATAGCCCCCCCCCCCCCGGGCACCTGATTCTGACCAGAGGAAGTCTGGTGTGGAGCAAAGTCGATCCAGGTCACGTCTCTTGTCGACTCAATTAGGGTCAAATCTAAAAAGGACTCGCTCATGTATGTGGACGTGTTTTCATGTTGTCAACAGTTTGCAGATTCCGTGGCTGTGAGGTCTTACTGGTCAGTAGGTCTCTGTCCAGTTAACCTCCCACATTCTGTCCATGGAACCTGGGTTTTCTTGTTAGTACCTTGGAGCTCAGTCATTTTGTCACCAGACTCGGTTTAGCTTGTCTGGTCTGTCGGGGGGGTAGGTATGAGGATGATGTGGCTTCATTAACCAGAAGAGCAGATGAGTCACGCAGGGTGAAAACCTGCAGATAAACCACAGAGAGACGCTGCCCTAACCAGACATGACACAGAGAGAGAGAGACTCATCCACAGACATCCACAGACATCCACAGACATCCACAGACTCAATGTGGAACAGGAACTGAGTTTAATCTTAATATAAAGCTAAATATTCTCTGGTCCCAGGTTCTTACATTTAAAGAGAAGCTGCTTCTTCTTATATAACAGTGACTTGAGTATTTTGGGGTTTTGTTTTATTACACATTTAGATAAATGGTGTGAAGCTCATATATAAATGTATACATTTTTTTTACGTTAAGCGTCTATGTCAAATATCCGTCAACGCACTCGCCTAAAGTTAGTTTGGCGAGAACTGTTCCATCCCACCCGACGCCACCGGTGCAGTTGTTTCCAAACGATTGTGTTGGAATGAAGGGGCGGAACATTTCTGACTCAGGCACTAAGCGGTCGACCAATCACAGCAGCGTGGGCTTATCAGGAGGCGGGGCCAAGAGCTGAAATAAAGGTTTCCAGACGAACTATGAGACAAATGTGTAAAACCAGTTCTACCAGCAACTCACATGAGACTAGTGACAGACAAAATATGAGCTTTTTAAACAGTTAGTTTTAAATAGTTTGTCGTATTAATAAATACATATCAAACATTTTGAACACACACATATTGTCGTGTTAAGTGTGATATTATATAGAATCAGCTGAGAAATGTCCTCAGAGCTGCTTTGCTGCTTCTGTCCTGTAATTACTTTTTAATTATCTGTGAATTCAGTATTATTCAACATTTATATCCACTAATATCTGGATGTAGCTCAACCTGTCACATGGGATCGTCTGTGGATTCTCTGGATCTGTTTTATTTTGAATTCTTTCATTTTTATGGACAAGCAGAGCTGATTTATTTAGAGAATAATCTGCACATGGAAAATAATGATTATAATTCGGGAGCACATCTCCTGTTGTGAACTGATCCTGCTTTGCAGGGACTTTTCTTTCCCTCAGTGCCGCCACACAGGAGCTGGTCCAACACTTGCTGCCAATGTGATTGAGAAAGACAATCCTCTTAGCTCAGAGCCTGTTTTCTTTCTAGGCCACCGAACGGCTGAGTGCAGAAGTCCTGTCAGTTCAGCCTGGCTGTCGGATATCCTCTCCCTGTTAAGTTCCTTTGTCCGCTGCGTGGTCGGGTCTCTTTTCAAACACAACCCCCCTCTCCTCCTCTTTACGGCCCGAGCCGGCAGCTGCAGGGTTAATGTTTAGCAGCAGCAGCAGCAGCAGCAGAACATGCAGCCAGGGAGGCAGGAGTTGTAGGAGGAGGAGTGCAGCAGCGAGGTGGGGGCTGGTCCACAGCTGTTGTAGTAGGCAGGGTCTATTGGAGTAGGAAGCCTGCCTCACTCGCCCTGGAACAATGGGAGACATGGCAGCCTCTGCAGACAGCAGAGACACACACACACAATGCACATGCCCAAGGACGGGCCTTTTCTAGCTGGAGCGTAGAGGAAACCGGCTTCCTCGCCACACAGGGTGACGCCACTTCTTCAAGCGGAGAAAATAATCTCCTCTGCAGCCGGAAAACAGAAATGTGAGGTTGTGGCCTCTGTGTCGCTCTCTCTCTCTCTCTCTCTCTTTTTCCTCCTCTCTCTGGTGCCTTACGCTTCCTGAGCTGAGGGATCTGTGATGTGGTGACTGGATGACTGAGGCAGCAGGAAGGTGAGCTGACCCAGGATCTGTGTGTTCGTTGGAGGGTGAATCTTTTAAAATGTGTAAATACTGATTTGTTTTTACGCTGGCGAGCTGTTTCCCTCTGGATCCGGATCTGTGTTGTGACTCTGGGACAAACTGAAGCAGCTTTTCTCTGCGAATGAAGTGATGTGTCAGCAGAGGAGGAGGTTTGGTTTGGTTTTATGGTTTTGACTTGAATGGATGTAATGACTCTCAGGGCAGTGTGTGTGTGTGTGTGTGTGTGTGTGTGTGTGTGTGTGTGTGTGTGTGTGTGTGTGTGTGTGTGTGTGTGTGTGTGTGTGTGTGTGTGTGTGTGTGTGTGTGTGTGTGTGTGTGTGTGTGTTAGCATTAATATCTTCACATTTAAGGCTCATTTATCATCAGACTGTTTCCGCGTGTTGTCATCTGGATCTTGGTTTTCGAACCAACGCAGCATCATGGAGGCTTGTTTCGGTCGCAGCCAAACAAAGTGTCATAAATCTGACAAACGTTGGTTGTGGGTTCAGCGCCGCCTGAATGTTGTCTTGTGGTCGTGAACAGAATCCGGGTTTGTGTTGCAGCGGAGGGGCAGGGGTGTGTTTCCTGGGTGTGGAGGCTGCCTGGCACAGATTTCAGAAGGATCCCTGCGTCGTGTTTGATTGCTCTCAGACGTACGTGGCGCACATCCAACCTTTCAGGCCTTTTGGGAAGGGGAGCTCCCCTCCGACGTCCCCTCCCCCACCTCCCCTCGCTCCTCATCCCAAATATTGCTTGTGTACGATTCGTCTCGGCTCCTGCAGCCAAACATCAGACAGGAAGCGGCAGCGAGGGAGCCTGCCAGCCTGATTCTGTCTCCCCCACATCTCTCTGCCTCTTTGATATTTATCTGCATCTGTATTAATGATGCAGACAATCGAGGGGTAATAGTGTGTCTGCAAAAAAAACACAACACCAAATTGTGACTTTGGCCTACATTTTGTGAGGGGGGGGGGAAGACTCAAGTCTTCTCCGATCGTGTTTAATTCCATCATGTGAGGATTTAGGGTTTTGTCACATTGTTTACATCTCCCGCCTACACAGCGAGAACTTCAATCTGTGCCTCTCCAGATTGGCAGATGGAAAGGCTGGTGTTTGACATATCCTGAGACGGCCTTGCCTTTGCCAAATCCCCAAGAGTGCGACCGACATGATTTAAGAAGCTTTTGTGCCTTTCTTCCTTCTGCTTTTGCGGGTTCTTCTTTTTTTGCTTGAGCCTTGCCCTCATTCCCCGAGTCACATCTTCTCATCCTCCCTCATCTGCAGCATCTCACCAAACCCTTTCTTTTTTTTTTAGAAAAAGCTTGGTCCGCCCTCAGTGAATGAAAAACTGATGTGGAGTGCTTGTTGTCTTTTTTTGTCCTCTGTGATCTGTCGTCTTTGTGATCTGGCTTCGCGACGCGGATCACAGATCACGGCCTCCCGGTACCAGGTTTACCAGCGAGGCCCCCGGCCAGACCAGAGGATCTGCTCTCGCTCTATTAAAACCCAGATTGAGAAGGCAGATGCTCAACACCTCTAATCCCATTCAGTTTGACAGGACCTAACAGGATCAGGCCCTGTTCCCCGACACAAGTGCTTTTAGAAATGAAGAGTTAACGCTGCAGCTCGGTGCCTCAACTTATCTGGAGCGATCAGACAAAAACGCTGGTTGAGGAGGCGCCGCAGCAGACGAGCCGATAAAAGAAACCTTTGTAGAAAGTGGACGTAATTAACAGGGAACTCGGTTAATGGGGGAATCCCACATTAGACAAAAACAAAAAGAAAAATCATTGTGTGGCAGTCGGTGTGTAAAGTCTGCGTGTCCGACATCATCAGAGAGACATAAAAGAGGAGTTCTTAAACGCTGCGTCTGCTGAATTATTCATCCATCTTTCTTTCATTACACTTTACAATGACTCAGAGATGAAAGGGAAGACGAGAGGAGGGAGATTGAGGAAGAGGGGGCGCGATAGAAGAGTGGGGGCTTGTGGTCTTGGCGTGGCTGGCGTCTGCCGAGCGCTGGTATCTCCCCGAGGGCACAATGGAGCGTCCTCCCCTGCTCCTGGTTTCCTGTTCACTCGCTGAGCCGAGGAAACCTGCAGAGGTGACATTGGCCTCTCCAAACCCCCCCCCCCCCCCCCCCCCCCACGATGCAAAACTCCCGCCATGGAACTTCTAAAGATCTCGTCACGCACTCGGCCAAATTCTGTGGTTTCTGTCTCATGATTCTCAGACACACATCGACTGGCAGCGATGTCAGGAGGCTTTTCAGCAGCGGATGATGGAGGCAGAGAATCGCATTCATTCAAACGTGTGTTTTCTGCTCCTCAGCTCCGAGGTTTTGTCGTTGGGAGACAGAGGCGCCTGACGGAGACTCCACCCCTCCTCCAGCACCATAAGGAGAGAGACACCCACAGGTGAGTGTGTTCAGAGAAAGAGATGAGCAGTGTTTGGCTTCTGTTTTTATGAGTCAGTTCACCGGGGCTTCACCTAACAACTCTCCTCCTGACCCCGACTTTGTCTAAAATACATGTTTCTGTGAGTAACGCAGGTTATTTAAACGCAGGTAAACCCACTCAAAAGGAGATTGACTCCTTTCCCGTTGCCAGTAGAGGAGGTAACGTCTGTTCTCACCTCGCTGTCTGTCCGAAATAACTAGTTCCCCCCCGGGCGTCTCAGTTCCATCACCGATCAGAGCCGATGAAACCTGCGTCTACTGCAGAGTCAGTCGAGCCGTGAGTGACGACTGGATCCGTTCTCATGGCAGAGAAGAGCCAGATGTTAGAGTGTTTTCACTATTATCCGTTTGTTAGTTTGCAGGTTTACACAAAAACTACTCGATGAACAGCCATGAAACTCAGTGGAAGGAATTTAAATTGTTCAGAGAAGAACCCATTATATTCTGGTGCAGCTGTGGATCAGGGGCCACATCCAGGATGTTGTATTTTCACTTTCTTTAAGATTTAGAGACTTTGCAACATTTGATAATTGATCTTGATGAAAAAGACCAGATGTTTTTAGTCGTGTGTGTAGTTTGGTGCAGACTGAGTTGGGCCCTGGTGCAGGTAGGAGCTCTGCTGAAGGTTTCCTCTGTGTCTCTGCCCGCTTGTCATCAGACCTGTTGGTAGAAGCTGAAGAAGCTCGTTCTGTCTCGGGTGTTTTGTGCCTTTGAAAAGTTTGAACCGACCTCTGCAGCAGTGGCTTCTGGGTGATTTGTCGTTAAGGACACGATTTATCTCCAGCCGGCGACACATTAGTTTTCCTCTGGTGTCAAGTTTCTTTTTATTTGTTTGCAGCTGAATGCTCAGCCGTGTCCCCTGCGCTCACATCTTCACGTACAGGTACCTGTTTGACTCATTTTGGGAGGAACAAAGCAGCACATGCTCGCTGGGCTCGGAGGCGAACACGTGATCCTCCCTGTTCTGTTCACTCTGGAACTTCAAGCTGCACTTCGTTTACTCTCGGCAGCGTCGGACTTGGTGGCCGTGTTTTTTGAGAAGTGTGGACTTTCAGACACGAAGCAAGAAACTTTGTGCTGCTGACTTTCACCTCCGCACGGTTTTGGTTTTGTAGCAGCTTCACTTCACGTGTTCTCCTCATTTTCACGAGAAAGAAACGGTTTTAATTTTCCAAACCATTGCACATGTTCTATAGAACTAACATGGCTGTGATGTGTGTCACAGTGGATTCTTCCCTGTGACGGTAACGTGTGTGTGGTGCTGCCACTAATGATTGTTTTCATTAGTGATTGAACTGCAGATTATTTTCATTGATCGTCTGTTAAGTGTCAGACGTGGGAGAAGCTCTTTATTCCCTCTGATCGTCCATGAGTCTTTTCTTTAGATATTTTCAAGAGGTTTTTCAGATTCCTTTGACTCAGAGTCATGTTTTCACTGGTGATGAAGTGTTGGTCCAGTGCGGCTGCCAGGCGGCGAGGCCCCAGCAGCAGCAGCAGCAGCAGCATTAGCTCTGTTTGCATTCCCCTCGTGTCTTCTCGCTGTCGGCCGCTGACGGCACCAGCGGCTGTGAGTCTGCCAGCTGAGCTCAGTGGAGGGGGGGGGGGGGGCTCCCTGGCACTGCAGCTCCTCTGGGACGCTCCCTGCTCCGCCCGGTCAATGAGCCTCTGAGTGCACCGGCCCAGGACGCTCACCATCATCGGGTTGACAACGCTGCAGTTTACAAAGCAGCCAGCAGGATTTTCTCTCTTCCCGTCTCCGTCGATATTTCTGTCCGTTTGTTTGCTCTCCCTCTCTTCCTTTGTCTGGAGGAATCGTTTCAGACGTTCAGACAAAGTGCTGCACATCAAATATAAAGTATTAAATCATAGATATTGTAAAAATAAGAGTAAGAGCTGCAGTGTTCAGTCCAGTATTGATAATTAATCATTTCAGTTGAGTTCCTGTCAAACTTTAATAAATATTTCCCTTGGGTGTTTTTTTAGTCATGTAAATCTTTATTAGTATTGTGCCTTTCAACAACAAGCTGATTCGTGCAGAATCTAAGACATAAGAAGGTATTAAAGGAACATTCTGGTATTTTAAATGGCCGTGTATTTAACAGGAAGCTGCTCAACAAATAAACATGATTTTCACATGAATGATTCCAAACGTGAGCTCAAATGGACTAAAACAGATAAAACAGGGGAATTAAAATACCTCCATATAAATGAATAGTCCCAAACTGAATGTAACTAAAAGCAGCAGCACACAGACTGAAACTGATCTTCAAGAACTGAGACTTCTGGGAGTTTGTTCCTGAAATGAGTCTCCTTAAAGAAACTGAACTCTGCCTCTTGGTGTGCAGAGTCGACCTCAGATGATCTGAGAGCTCTGGACGCTTCACGGCGAAGCAGCAGTTAATCTCTTCTGTGACTGGGCGTCAGTAGAAGGTCGTCTTGGACATGAAGTCCTGTTGGATTCTGGGTATTCACAGAGACAACTCTTAGCTCGGAGAGATTATTTTTCTCTTGTGGCCTTTTCAGCAGAAAAAGCTCTGCACATCAGAGGAAACCACAGCGGCAGCAGAACCACATGTTCACGTTATATTTAGAATCACTGTTGTTGTCTTTTGGGCCACGCTGTAATTTCCAATGCGAGCGTTTGTGCGAACACACAGAGAGACGAGTGCAGGCTTCTCAGCGCCGAGGCCCCCGGAGCTGTAATGTGCATTAGTGAGGAGCAGAGCTGGTGTTTGGAACGAGTCGGCATCGCTCCCGTGTCCGAGGTCAAACGGACGAATCATATCTGCTTCCTGAGATGGGCCGCATTGATCAGCTTCCATTACACGTGTAGATTGGAGCGTGTTCAGTCGGCTGCAGCTCAATAAGCGTCCTTCACTCTGGATGCTGCTGCTGCAGGTCTGTGAGGGAGAGGAGAGGTTCTCACTCCACAGAGCGATGAAGCTCGATAATCTTCCTGTAAACGCTCTGCTAACAGCTCCGGTTACAGGAGGCCTGACTCCTCTGACTCCTCTGACTCCTCAGGAAACCTCCTCAAGCTTTTAGACATTTACCAGTAGCTGCTTGTGTCCTGTGTACATACTAATACTGGTTTTGTTTATTAGAGCTCGGTTGGTAGATGATATGGGTCAATAAGAGACGTTCAGAGATGTTTATGTTTTACATTAGAAAATACATTTATCTCCGTAGTTCTACTTTGATATATTTGGTTGTTTTTGTGTTTTCTCTTTATATTAAAGCTATTGACAATGAAATTTACTGTTTATGACATTTGTACGAAATTCTTCTTCTCCCTAATACCAGTATCAGCAACGGCAGTGAATGTTTTTTTTCATATAGTTATGTCATCATTTACATGTTATTTGTATATTATATATTTTACTATCAACCATTCAGTATGAAAACGAGCCTTCATGGTTAAATCTCAAATACATGTGAATCAGTCTATATTTAGAGGAACTGGTGCAGTGTCTGTTCTAAACCTGTTTGTTCTGGTGATGCTGGTTTCAGTAAAAGTGACGGTGAAGCTGATCCCGGTCGGCTGAACCCGGTGAGCGTGGCTGGGAACATGCTGTTGTTGTGATCGGCAACGCTGACGTTGATGCGTCTCAAGTCGAGTCGAGATAAGAAATCTGGATGATCCCCGATCCCCTCGGCTGCGCTGGTCGCCTGTTTATTAATGTTGAATGAGTCACGTGTCCAAACCGAACTGAATTCAACTCTGCACGTCCACTGGTCTGTGACAACACAAGTGTGAAGACGATGAGATGAAGGGTTTGTCAGATATGAGCTCCACGTCCACACAGACAACAGATAAACATTAACTTCACACTAGTGACTATTTCCATGCAGATGAATTAAGAATTAAAAAATATGGAAAAGCCCAATATGATGACTTCCGATGTCGTGTTTCGTCTAAAGCCTCAAATGTTCCACTTAACTACTGTAGATTAAAAACTCATTTTCATTTATCAAAACAGTTGCAGATGAATGTTTCTCTCCTCGTGGTGAATGAATAATTAAGCAGTAACAGTGCGTTGTTCTGTTGTCTCAGTATTTTCTCACTTCCCTGTGGTTCTCAGCCCGGAGCCTGTTCCTCCCTGCTGAGGACATGAATCTTTAAAGCCGCTGTAATCAGTAGTTTTTTACACAAACAATGGATCATGTGAGCGGGGGTCACTTGCGGTGATGAAGCCACGGAGATTTATCGCCCGACCCTGCAGCTCCACTGAGCTGTTCCACATCTGGGAGCTCGTGCTGTGGCTTTCACAGGCTGCACCTTCACTGGGGCTGTTTCCAGCTGCAGCTGTTCCTGCAACAAAAAAACCCCAAAGAATCTGCACATGTCTGCTCTTAAAGGCAAACGGACACGACTGGGAACTCGTTGTGAAACACAGTGAAGCGGCTCCACAGCCACATCGTTCCCTCGGGACTCGCTTGAGACCAAAAGCTAAAACGAGGTGAATGCTGGACTCTACGTTCGCCAGATGTTCAGACTCCAGATGAGTGATAGTGTTGCTCCGTCACAGCTGGATGAGTGAGAGAGCAACAGTCCTTCACTGCTTCAGCTCAAAATGTGATAATAGTTAGCGTTTGAATGTGTGTGAATCATTTCCTGAAGGAGCTGCAGCAGCCGGACGGGTTTAAAGTGCTGCGTTTGTTGGGGACTATTTTCAGCTGTGGATTCATACATATTTGATGCTCATGTGAGAATTTCCAGCAGCACGGTGGTGTTTGTGGGACTGAGTCAAGATGAAGTAGTGTGTGTGTGTGTGTGTGTGTGTGTCACTGTGCTCATTGATGTGTTTGGTTGTCGGACCACAGTGCAGCTCTGTGGTTCAGAACAACGACAGATCAGACCCTGGTCACAAACACGACTGTTGTTTGTTAGTTTTTAGTTTTGGTCTTTTTGTGTCATTTGTTTTTAATCCCAAGAAAGAATTGATTATCACCAGACTGATCATGAGGAAACGAGTCGAACCTCTTGTGTGAATCAGTCTTTAATTGATGGATTTACGTTAAATCCATCAATTTAACATTTATAAGAATTACACAAACGTTTATTCAATGATAAATAAAGGTTTTATCTGTGCAGAGTAAAGTCCAGCCCCCAGGAGGAGATCAAGATGTTGGCATATTCATTCATTAAGATTTATAATGTTATAATATTATACATGTCCTTATGCACAGTGTGTAAAAGTGAGGTGTCGCCCTTTAGTTTTATTTAAAGCAGCTTTGACTGAATGAAAAACAAAATGAGGATTTAAATCAGTAAAACATTCCACTAATAAGATGAATAAATCCAGGCTTGTAAATATTTTCATGCTTTTTCTTATTTTTTATTTATGAATATTTTCAGTTTTATAATCAAGCAACTCGGCTGAAAGACTAACACACACACACACACACACACACACACACACACACACACACACACACACACACACACTCTGTATCTGTGTAGCATTCAGTGTGTGTGTGTGTGTGTGTGTGTGTGTGTGTGTGTGTGTGTGTGTGTGTGTGTGTGTGTGTGTGTGTCACCTGTCAGCTTTAACGCTGCAGGAAACTGTGCTAGTTCCTGATTGGCCTGCAGCCACAGAATCAGGCTCCTCTCATCCTCTCTAATGATCCTTAAGACGTGACCGTGATCTGGGTCCACGTCGACGACACATACTTCACTGTTCAGCTCTGACCGTCAACACACACACACAGACACACACACAGACACACATCTGGAGCCGTGCCCAGCAGACCGGTCCTCGCCCTGCAGGGCACCACGCTGCCAGGCTCCGGCCGCCTGTGAGCTCAGCGTGGAGCTGCAGTCTGATCTGTGGATTTGTTGAATCCTCGGATCTAAAGCAGAGAATTCTGGACACAAGCTTGTGTGTGTGTGTGTGTGTGTCTGTGTGATGAGGAGAGAAAACTCTGCAGCGGCTCGGAAACCGAATCCTGTGGTTGATTTGTAAACGGAGGGAGAGGTGAAGGTAATAACGTTAACGGGGGGGCAGCGTCTGTTGTGGATCAGACGTCAGTTCAGTCCGAGCTCTGCTGTGTGTGTTGGTTTGATGTGAGAGGTTCACTGCAGACGGCAAAGAGCTGGAATCATCGATCGATTATTTACCAGTAAATTTCTCCAACAATAATTCAAGGATCTTGGTGAAAACAGTCGATATTTAAACGACTGATATTTGTGAGTCTGTGAAATGTTTGTGCAGCTTGATTGATGTCAAGAGGACTGAGAAGCTGCATCTTACTTCTTGTGTTTTACTGACTCTTCATCGTCTGCGTCTCCAACCTCGTTTCTTTTTTGTGACTTTAACCTTTTCTCATTGTTTAATATTAATGTTATTATTTATATTATTGATGTCAAGTTCTATTGAAGTGAACTTTACATACTCGGGAGGATAATGTCACAGAAGTGAATCTGCTTGATGCAAATCTGATGCAAACACTGTGGTTTGAATGAAAAGTGTCTCTTGCAGATAACAGACACATTAGTCGTGTCTCTGCTCAGACGAATGAACACACACACACAGTGACTGTGGAGAAATAGAGGAAGCTCTGGTGATGGTTTCCTGCCTCAGACGCCAGCTTGGCTTTGTGAGACACTTTCTCCTCCTGTGTCGCAGATGCGAACAATGTCTGACGAGACTGAACAGAGAATGTGCGACGAGGACTTCGGCTCGGACGAGGAGGGCGAGGAGGCGGACGTGGAGTCGTACCTGGAGGACAACAGCAGCGAGCTCATGGACCGACTCCGAGAACTGGAGGTGAGAAAACCCCCGACACATTTTAAAGAGAAGCAAACTGAAGACAAGACAAGACAAATCACTTTTGAATGCAGCTCATTCGTGACCGATCCCTGTTTTAGAAGCGTCTTTTTTGACAGATTAATCTTTATTTTTCTTAAGTTCGTGTCTGATGCACAACATGAACTAATCTGTTCATCTGCTGTGTTTGTTTTTTCACATCTTTTTCATCACAGGCCGAGAATTCTGCTCTGATTCTGGCGAATGAGAGTCAGAGAGAAGCGTACGAGAGATGTCTGGACGAGGTGAGCGTCGTGTTGCTCAATATGAAGTGAATGAAATAATAACTCCAGTCTGCTCAGTGTGTGAAATGCTCTCTGGTGTTTTCAGGTGGCCAACCACGTGGTCCAGGCTCTGCTCAATCAGAAGGTAATGTTGTGTGTGGATTTCTTTGCTGTGGAATCACAGACTGAGGTGCGTCAGTTGTCTCACTGCCCCGTCTGTCCCCGAACAGGATCTGAGAGAGGAGTGCATCAAGCTGAAGATGTTGGTGTTTGACCTGGAGAGACAGAACCGAGCGCTGTGTGAGCTTTTCCAGCAGAAGCTGCCCAACCACCCCGCCGCTCACTACCAGGTAACCCAGCTTCCTCTGTGAGTGTGTGTGTGTGTGTGTGTGTGTGTGTGTGTGTGTGTGAGAGTGTGTGTGTGTGTGTGTGTGTGTGTGTGTGTGTGTGTGTGTGTGTGTGTGTGTGTGTGTGTGTGTGTGTGTGTGTGTGTGAGAGAGTGTGTGTGTCAGTGCACAGCTCTGGTTTTGAATATCCTCCTCTTCTCCTCGGCCTCGTTCTCTCTGACTCTGCTGAGCCAGTAATGGATCTCAGTCTTTATCAACACACAATGTATCTCCTGGACTGTCTGTGTATAAAATGTCCTCCCGGTGTAAACAGTGTCGTGGTAATGACCTCGTGAATCTCGTGTTTCAGGTGCACGCAGGACCCCCCCCAGAATACAATGCACCGCCGCACAATGACTCTGCCAAACAGGTGGAGCCTGCACAAACCGAAGCACAAGCCAAGGTGATTATCACACAGTGAATCCAGAGTCTCCATCTGAGTGAGACGTCACCACACACTCTGACATTTGAACTGTTCCTTAAAACAAGACCTCTGCTGCTAATCTCCCCCCCGCACTCACTTCCTGTACGCATGCACTCAAAGGTCTGTGTTGATAAAGATCGTTTTCTCTCCGCAGGGAAATGGCTACCGCACACAACATGCCTCCCCGGGCCCTCGTGGCCCCGCCGCCTCCATGGAGGCCCTGTCTCCCTTCTTCAAGAAGAAAGCACACATCCTGGAGGTCCTGCGCAAGATGGAGGAGACCGACCCTCTGAAGTTCCACCCGTCCACTGCGAGCTTGTCTTTCTGCGACTACAGCCAGGTGCTCATGTCCACGGAGGCGGTTCTGGCCACCGCAGACCCTCTTCCCTTACAGTGCAAATCCCTCCACACACACTGCCGCTGCTCCTGCTCCGACGCCGACGCACACCCGCATGTTAACGGTGACTGGGGCGGTGAAGTGTGAGGGAGGGAACACCTGCTGTTTACACTGCAAGAGGAGCACGGACACTCCTCCGAAGCCATGCAACCACGTCTGTAGTCCTCCAAAAGCCAGCTCCGCCCCCCAGAGCCATGCAGTTCCTGCAGCTGCTGCGAGCGAATGTTACAGTAAGTCTGTTCCCCCGTCCAAACAATGTACCAAGAATGAAGCCCACCAGCAGCCAGCAGGCGCCGCCGCCCACCCGTCGGCCCCAGAGGCAGCCGATCCGAGTGTGGAGGTGATGGGAGCGGAGCAGGAGGATAATTCAGCAGAGAGTTGTCTCCCCGTCCCCGAGGAGCTCACCGGTTTCTGCCCCACGACCCACCTGACAACTTCTGTGAAGGAAATCTCCCACTGTGACATGGAAATCAGCGATGGCGTTCCCAATGGTTTGGCGCTGTCCTTCATCAACAACAACATGAATGAGCCCTCGGCCGTCGCGGAGAAAGACGTCATGGATCCGGAGGCCTCCGCTGTGAGAGCCGGGGCCTCCGTCAGCCCCAGCCCCTCCTGCCTCAGTGACGTCAAAGCCGCCGCCATCAACTCCCCGTCCAAACTGCTCAAGTTTTTAAAGATTCCCTCGATTGGGGAGAAGTCTCAGCCTTCACCCGCCGCCGTCCGTCTGAGCCCCCAGCTCACCCGCAACTCCAGGATCCCCTGTCGCACCAACAACTACGAGGTGTACCACTCCCCTGTTCCCACCCGCCGAGCCACCACCACAGAGAGGTGCCGGCAGCCCCCTCCGCCTCCGTCCCGGTCTGAGTCCTACCCCGCCACACACTCTGCACCAACCTCCCCTCCGCAGCCTGAAGACGTCTGCTCCTCGCCCGCTAAGGAAATAAGCTACAGCAGCTTCTCTGCACCTAAAGCCAGCGCTAACTCGAAGATGAGCGCGCCTTCCTCCACCTCCTCTTCCTCACCCAAAGTCTCCCAGAGGGTCCCTCATTATGAAAATGTCTGTGACATGTCCACCAACTCCAGGGAGGAGGAACCAACCCAGGGCCTGGAGAAAAGAACCACTCTTCCATCTCAAGCGAAGGCGAACGGCAGCGAGAGGAAGCTCGTGAAATCGCTGCCAGAGAGCGCGATGAATCCCCCTCCTCAGCGAAAGCAGTCTTCCTCCTCCACGTCGGAGTCCACGTCGGACGATGAAGAGGATTCAGACAGCCCGGTGTGGGTGAACCATCACAGCCTACCCAACTCATCCGCCCTTAGCAAAACTCAGGGCAGAGCCAACTACTCACGAGCCAGAGAGAAACTGCAGCCTGACATAAGGGAGGTCCCTGTGCCGAGCTCAGAGGTCACTAAGCCGCCGCCGCCTCCTCCTCCAGTCAGGAGGAGCGACTCCTCTTCCATCCCCAAGAGGCCTGCGCCCGGGGCGGTGAGATCCCAGGCTGACTCCAGTCACCATGCTTTCAAAGACCGGCTGGCTGCCCTGGGGAAGCTGAGGAGCTCTGAGGATTTACAGGTCGGCCTACATCCGGTCGACCCAGCGAGCGACGCTTCCTTCATCGAAGAGCGGAGTAAGACGGTGGAGAGGCCGTTGGAGCAACTCAAAGAGGAGCAGAGACACTCGAAGTACACAGACTCTCTGGATATTAAACCTAAAGCTGGAGGCGTTGGTTTGAAGTATCCAGGGTCGTCTCAGCTCTATGATCCGGCAATGAAATCTCAGTCTTCTGCTCCAGCTGTGGTCAAACAAGAACTGTGTGTGATGAAGGCCGAAGGCCCCAAGAGCAGAATCGGTCTCCCCTCCCCCAACGCTGACAGCTCCGCAGGTTCTACGCAACAAC
Organism: Verasper variegatus; assembly: GCA_026259375.1. Taxonomy (NCBI): domain Eukaryota; kingdom Metazoa; phylum Chordata; class Actinopteri; order Pleuronectiformes; family Pleuronectidae; genus Verasper; species Verasper variegatus. Next base: position 23,932,904 of record CM048045.1, read on the forward strand.
ATCAAGTGTCCCGGCTCCTTGAATCTGGCCTATAACGTCAAACCTGGTCCTCACAGTAACAGCAGCCCCAACAAAATCCCCCCGAAGTCGCCGTCCAAACCTTGTCAGGCCCCGTCCGTCCACAGAGGGGCGAAGCCCCCAGAGGCCCCACGTTACTCGTCCAAATCAGAAGAGAGGACCAAGATCAGCGGGAAAGGGAAAAAGAATCCGATGTTTGGGGACAGCCTCCCGCCGCCTCCTCCGAGACCTCCCACCTCTGAGGGGGAGAAGCCCTCGCCGCCGGTGCCCTGCCCGCAGTCCGCCATCGAGCAGAAGGTGATGAAGGGCATCGAGGAGAACCTGCTGAAGCTTCAGGAGCAGGACAGAGGAGGGCAGAGCGTCGAGGTCAAGCAGAAAGCCTCCAACGGCATCGCCAGCTGGTTCGGCCTGAAGAAGAGCAAACTGCCCTGCGCTGAACCGCAAGGCCGACGGCACCAAAGCGAAGGACGAGAAGAGGGAGTGGAAGATAAACATCCCCTCGGTGGGCAGGGACTCTGTGAAAATTGCCAGCAGGTGTAAAGAAGGCGTGGAGGGTCTGAACATCTCGACCCTGATGGAGAAGGCGGAGGGGCTGCGTCGGGCCCTGGAGGAGGAGAGGGCTTACGTGGAGAGGTCGGGCCGGGGTCACTCCTGCGAGGTGGTGATGGACCCGACTCAGGGACAGCTGGCGGTCATGTACCGGGGAGCGCGCTCCGACAACTTCATGCAGCAGCTGCTGAACAGGTGAGAGCACGACGAGGACCAGTGGATTCTAAAATTAGCGAAACAACAACGAGCAGATTTAAAGGACAAGTTTGACATTTTGAAAAATAAACGTTATGTAATCAGGACACAAACTGTGACCGATGGTCATTCTCGTCTATTTGCAGATTTTGTGTTTATTCTCTTGTGTTTTGAATGTTATTGAGTCTATTTGAGTTGTTGTTTATAACTGAAACACTAAAAGAACATTTCAGTCTCTGTTTCATTAGTTTATTTTGTTCTGAACTAGACCAAGAGTTTCCTGATTGTGTCTGTGCAAAGCATTCTGGGATCCTGGTATCACAGCAAAGGTTGCGTCGTCTACAAAATTAAAACGTACATTCTGACCCCGTCTGTGCCTCTTTAACTTTGCTCCAGTGTCAGCTTTTATCTTCCAAAATCTCAAACTAGTTCTTAGAGGACAAATCTAACACAAACAATTTCATTTATTTGTCAGGACAAAGCAGCAGCATTTACTTTACTGGACAGATGATTATATCATATAAAAGGATGCAGAGATGTGCATGAAATAAAATCATCTGTAAAGTGAACAGGTGACGTTTGTGCTGATCTCGATAATGATGTATTCTATACTCTGGTGGAGGTTTTATTCCTCTGTGTGTGTTTCTTTGTTAATTAGCAGGATTATGCAAAAGCTACTCAGCCGATTTCCATGAAATCTTGCGGGGGTGGGACATGACCCACTTTAAGGTAGATCCGGATCAGGGGCGGATTCAGGGAATTGTTTGTTTCCCTTTCTTTAACAATCTGGGATTTCCTTTGATTTCTCAGAGAATAATTCATGGATCTTGATTAATCTTGATATTTATGTGAAATTTGGTGCAGATAGAAATCTGGTGAATTTAAATATGGTTTCATTCGGAGACTGTTCGGCCAAATGGAGGTTTGAGCTCTGTTGACAAATCATTAAAATCCTGGATCCGCCCCCTGATTCCTTCTCTGCCCACATCCTTCCACCAAGTTTCAGGGAAACTGAGTCGTTCTTGCATCATCCTGCTCAATATCAAACAGTGAAAACACAATAAAACAGCAACAACTCTGCTCGGCAGCAAAAAGACACAAATATAACACAACAATCCTGATGTTGCTGTTGATGACGTTAGAAGACGCAGCTTTACATCTGTACGACCAGCTTGAAAGACACGTTCTCAGGGAGTTAACCTCTGATGACTAACAGTTATGATGCTCTGTGGGTTTTGTGGATTGTGAGATTGGAACTGAACGTTTGTGTTCGATGCCGACAGAGTGGACGGGAAGGAGGTGATCAGCGTGCCACAGCGCCGGCTCTCGTTCGACTGCAAGACCTCGAAGCCGGTGTTCGCTCAGCAGAGCGACGTCATCAGCCGAGACGACATGGAGAAGGTACGTCTCGTTGTTTCTCTGTAGACTCACAAGCTCAAGACTCCTTCATTTGATGCACCGAGCTCTCAGGGTCTCAGTCGTTAAATCGTTAGACTCTCAGTTCACTCACTGCTCCGTCCTTCTTTCATGCAGGGATCAGAAAGAATCGGCAAAATCACATCAGATGACAACCTTGCAGATCACTCTCAACACTTCGCAGGTAAGAGTCACTCACACTAAGTTTCCCACAGTTTTAAAGATTCACAAGGATTTTTTACACTGCAGTTTTAGTACTTTTACTCAAATACAGAAGCAGAGTACTTCTTCCAGAACTGCAAATGTGAGGGGACAGAAGGTTTTTTACTGAAACACATCATTTCCATTCTGAGGGGGAATTAATTGGCTTTAATTAGCATATCAGAGGGTAAACAAACGAGGGCAGGCCCCCGAGGAGAATCGATTCTGATGCTGCAGACAAAGATAAAATGAACACTGGGGGATTCATTCATTCACACAGTTGCTTTGTGCCTTTTTAAAGATGATGTGAGCGTTTCATTGATTAATTCCTTTGTGATTCCACATTAATCTCTCTCTTCTTTCCTCTGCAGGTTCCGGTGCTTCCACCTACACGCTGGACAGCGGCATCGGCACGTTCCCTCTGCCCGACTGCAGCAGCGGTGCAGCAGGACGCAGCCTGTCCAAGACGAGGGCCGGGGCCGAGCACCACTCCTCGGGCTCCCCGGGGAGGGCCGGGCGACGGGCTCGCACCCTGGACCGAGAGCTGCCGTCGCAGGACGAGTGCTACACGCCGCACAAACAGCTGATTCCCACCATCCAGTACGGCTCCGTGCTGGAGGGAAGAAGCTCGGCCGGCGTCCTCCGTGAAGGTGCCGACAAACTGTCCCACGAACACACACACACACACACACACTCGTCCATAAAGAAATAACAAGTAAATGTAAATGACCAACATGAGAATACTCAGTTGTATTTATCTTTTCATCTACAGACAAAGAAGCTCACGCAGCGAACATGTTTTCTCCATCGCTCCAAAACCTGGACTTTCCCGAACCTCAAGACTCCGGCAGGACCTGCGGACGTGTACCTGGCAGTGGAGGAGGAGGAGGAGGAGGCGGTGACGTTCGCTTCACAGTTCAGAGCGGTACGTCTGGTTAGAGGGAAATAAATGAGTTGTGGAGCTAAATTGTTTAAAAGGTTGAAACCAGCCAGTGTTTTCATATTAGCTGCTATTTACTGTCAATTACTCAGATATTTAATTTGTTTCTCAGAAATCTCTTCATGATTTGCAGCTTAATACCAAGAAAGTTCACTTAAATATGGAACTGATTTTATGTGATTTGTATCTAAATTCATGATGGTTTTATGGATTATTTGTCGCTGCTTAATAAAAAACCTTGAGAAGAGACGAAGTGAGTCAGTGACTGAAAGTAAAATAAGATGAGATGAACCTTCATCTTCTGGAGAGGAAAGACACTTTGCAGTGAAGTCGAGATACATTTTTAAATCTCTGGCTTCTTACATAATGTAAAACCACAGAACCATATTCTCCCTTTACAAATTATTTATCAGCTGAATATTAAAGATTCACACTCGGGCGAGTTCTGTAACCCACTTGTTTTTTTTAGCACTTGAAGATGTTGCATAAGATGAGACATGTGACCTAAACTGTCGCTTCCTCTCCAGAGCGTGAAGGCCGGCGGTCCGTCCCCCAGCCGGGTGGTGGACCCATGCAGCCTCCCCGTCCCTGCCCAGTCGGGGATGAGCCGCAGGGCAAAGACTCGCACCCCCAGCGTCCCCGAGATGAGCCGGGACGGCGGGCTGGAGCTGCTCAGGGAGAGGCCGGAGGAAGCCCTCTCCCCGAGCCGCCCTCAGGTCCTGGAGACGCCCGAGTCTCTGAGCGATTCTCTGTACGACAGTCTGTCGTCCTGCGGCAGCCAAGGATGATCCCCGGAGACGACCGAGGAGACAGATCCTCTGAAGACGACAAGACCCAGCGCCGCTCTGAACACGTCTCCTGGTCGCTGGCTGTGCTGTGATGCTGCTGACCCGCCGCCGCCGCCTTCGAGGAAAAGAACCGCGCCCTGTTGATGTCCGCAAAGAATAATCAGGTGACGTCTCATCCGCCGCTGCAACTGGAAAGATGGATCGATAGACTTCTCCTCAGGATTTCCAAAAACGTGAAGCCAAAAGTCTCCCAAGTATAATCGATTGTTCACTTTTTCACAGTCAGACTTGATTGTGGACGCTTCTCTTTAACTCATGTACAGGACTACAAGACGCATGGCCACGCTCATGATTAGCACAACACGCCGTCGCTCCCGGTAACCGTTTGGCAACCTTTCAGACTTTGGTTCGAGGAAGCGCCGATCGGCTCAACAGCCGACGAACTGTATCAACACGTCCGCTCTGTTCTCGACGTCGTTTCATCACATCAACTGAGAAAAAAACTAAAAACACGGAGCTCTGAAAAAAAATGAATGTTCATGTCTGTGATTCTTAAATCGCTCAACTCATGCGTCACGATTTTAAATGTACAAACGATTTTATTGATCATGTTGATATTGTTTTTCGTGGCCGAGGACGGTCGTCAGAATATGTCTGTTTGAAATCATGCTACATTTAAAAGGTAATATATACCAGCAATAATTACATAGAAAAGAGAAATGGCTACACTATTCGATGAATATGTATTTCTATTATTTATTTATTTTAAATGTTCATCTGCAGTCGTCTTTTATTTTGTAATCTCTCTCTCTGTGAAACTTGCCGTCTCCTCGCTTCGTAGATTTACGTTCATATCCTGTATCTCAACATCTGTTGCTGTTCGTTCCGTAGCCACTAGAGGTCGTCTGTACCTACTGCCGTTTTTCAACTTTCTAATTAAAATGTTTTGATTTAGGTCTTTGTCGTTTTTTTTTTACCCTCTGATGACGAGGTCGTGTTCTCACCCGCGGGGATCGAACCACCGACTTGTTGGTTAGGGGACGACCCTCTCCTCTGTCTAGATACTTGTATTGTACTGAAGGATTTAAATTTTGTGGTACTGGATACTTTTACTCCATTTGACAGTTGTTACTTGACAGTTTAATATTTTGCATTAACATTTGATAATGAGAATGGTCATAATATTATAACAATAAGTTTGAGACTCACTTTTAAAGCTCTGAGTACTTTTAGCTCCTAATGAATTAAAATTACTAAGTTAATTAAGGCTGCAACTCGTGATTATTTACATTATCATTTCTTCCAATTTACTTCAGTCTGTTTTTCTCTTTGCTCTGTTAGAAACTTAAAAATATTAAACTCACAATGACACGACAAAGAAAAGCCGTTAATCTGAACATTTTAAATTATAGATGAGTTTTCTTGCAGTACTTTAAAGTATTTTTAAAGATATTACTTCTACTTGAGTAAGTGATTTGACATCTCCCTTCACCGGGTCATAAATGAGCAGAGACGCCTTCACCTCCTTTACGTACGTTCAACACATTTATTAGAGCAAATGTATCAAAGTATTAGTTTCAATTTTACATCAATAAAATAAATTCTTCACAGTTTACACTTCCCCAAAAAAACCTTACCAATGCCAAATTGTAAGATTAGTGTCATTTGGCAAACTAAGTTCTGGACAACAGATAATTGGAGAAATTTACAAGGGGAGCGGATCAGAACAAATCGCCTGTCTCAGCATAGAATTTCAATTTTGAACAGATGGCATCGACTCTTCCTCCTCCGGCAGCCGGGCGATGGAGACCAGGCTGCAGGCGAGAGAGTAAATCATGAGTCTGAGAGTCTGTCGGGTTCGTGTCGACGTTTTCAGGCTTCGCTCGTTCTCAAAAATGTTTCTCACAAAACTTCATTAATGAGAAGAAAAGAAAAACAAAAAACAATAGAGCAGGAACTCTGTGGATCTGTTGTCAGAATCATGGGACACTTTATCTCGTGACACGCCACTAAAGAAAAGTACTGAGGAAAACTATAAATAAGCAAATCAACGAGAAAACAAAATACATGAGGTGAAATTAAAAGAACAATCACTTTCAGAAGCTCACGAGCCACTAACAGGAGCCTATCGTTAACTTATGGCACTAAATAACAGTAATATAAAAATCATCAGTGAGCGCCGCCTTCATAGAGCAACAACTCCCTCTACAGGCCAAGCAAGATCACTGCAGCTTCAGTCTACTCTCCGTTTTACAGCCGAGATGGGATTAGCGTTAGTGTGCCATGAACTTACATTCAACCCTCGTAAGTTTTAAAAATAAAATCGAACAAATTTCAATAATATAAGACCACAGAGGAGTTAATTCAAGAAATGAAGAAAGAAAGTGAAAAGCACCAAGTGCGCCGCAAATTGTGCCTTCTGAAGATTTTCTCACGCGTCGTTTACTTCTTCTCCTTCTTCTTGTCCTGGAAATGAAAATCAGAATGAAAACATTAGACAGCGTCACAGCAGGTGAAAGGTTTGATTCTCACATTACTCGGATTCATCAAGTCGACATTAGTTCTATAAAACCTTTAAATATACACCTCTGCTGCTTCGTGAGGATTGTTCATTTAAAACTACGGCTGCGACGGTTTGGATCTTTTCTCACAACATGAAGCAACATTCAAGTTTAAAAATATACCTTCTCGTTCAAAGCGAGGATGACCATCAGTTTCCTGAAGATGGTGATGAAATCCAGGAACAGATCCACACAGTGCCTTGAAAGAAATGATATATTCAGAATCACTCTTAAATCGGTGTACCTGTCACTTGGAATCTGAACCAGACGTGTTGATGACAAAGTATAAATCCTCACCAGACGTAGTCCTTGTCTCCGTTCTCTGCCTTCTCGATGATGAGCTGAGTGTCGAACAGGACGAAGCCGCACATGATGATCAGCCCCAGGTACATGTGAGCCTGTCCCAAAGCAAAACACACATGAGTGACACGTCCACTGTGACACACAACCCATCAAAGCTTCAGTGTGGGTGAGATTTAACAACCTTGAACAGCATCACAGATCCGAAGAACATGTTCATCATGGACATCAGGAACAGGATGGAGAGACCAGACATCAGGGTTCCTGAGAGGAACAAACAGGTTCATACAAAAACATAAAGAAGAAGAGAAATCCAACACGAGGGCCCGGTCCTGATTTACCTCCGAGGAACAGGTAGCTCCTGCGCTTGGCGTACAGGGCGCTGAGGGTGAAGCAGACGAAGACCACCGAGGTGCCGAGGAAAGCCGTCACAATGATGCTGAGGAGAAACAAACCAGAAAAACTGTAAGTTCTCAGTAAATACACAATTTTCATTGAGACGTGTACACAACCTGAAAACATCACACGTGCAACGAGTAACTTCACAAACCTCGGATTGATGGCGATGACAAAGTCCATCGTGGGGCCGAGACCAACACCTGGAGACAAAGGAAGACAAACACTGCTGTAATAATGACAATAAACTATATTGGGGTTAAGCACAGTTATACAAAAACAATTTAAATGATTAATCAATTATCAGAATCCTACATTCTGTCAATCAATCAAGTGACAGTTGCTACAGCGACAGGTTTACCTGTGAGGAAGGCGAATCCTGCGAGGATGGCCAGTCTCTTCTTCTCCGTCTCAGAGTTGTGTGGCGTCATGGCCAACCAGAACATCATCCCCAGGGAGCCGAGCACCGACAGCAGGCCGCCCTGACAACAAGCACACGCACCGTGAACACAAGAGCAGCAACACTGATTTTACACTTCAAAGATCCCGTTCTTCTTTAATTAAAGAATGCAAAGCATCAGGATCTCAGTCAGATAATGGATCGACCTGTGCAGGTAGCTGCTGCGTCTCGTTACCTGAAAGAGGCGCGTGACGACGTGGACGTAGGAGCCAGCGCCGGCCACGAACATACAAACTGCCAGGCTGGAGTACACATTCTTCAAGTGCACCTGAGTGGAGTGAGATCTGCAGGAAGAGATTAACACGAACTGAGCACGAGACACGGGAAACTCCAGTCCAAGTAAAACAAGTCCACACCTGAAAAACCCCACAGAGCAGCGGGCTGCGAGCTTACGTACATCTGGGAGAACTTGAAGAGGGAATCAAAGTTGATGTTGCGGTCAAACACGTTCATGATGACACCAGGAAGATCTGCAGAGATTTTTGATCCAGTTAATGTTGATATAATATATAAAAAAACACAGCGTCAGTTTCTACAATGTGATTAAAGTACAGCAGCAACGATTAGTAGATTAAAAAACATATTCTTCTTTTCTGGGTCAGGTTCTGAAGTAGTAATAACTCTTATTAAAAGTACAGAGTAGTGATATTATACATGTTGAGGTACACGCACGTTGTTCTGATCTAACTGTTCTTCTTTCTGTGCTTGTTCTGGGGTCACATCTCTAATGGAGGAGTTTATTTTGACTTGTCATTTCCTGTTTGCTCGCTTCCACTTCCTGACATTTCTGCGTCTCCTCCGAACTCTTCTCGTGCTAATGATTCGCGTCGCGGATCAAAGTGCGCACTTTATCAAACATTAGCCGAGTTACGCAACAGGTGATCTCGCTGACTATCGCCCGTGGGGGGGGTGGGGTCGGTTAACTAGCACTAAAAGGCGATTAGCGAGCTAACTAGCTGCGGGTTGGTTGTGACGTCGGGCCTGTTAGCAGCTGAAGTTGATCCACGTCAGTTTGCGTCGTGAACAGAAACGTGTTTTACAAACACGCGACGACGGGAGATGAAATGAAAAGTGGGTTTGACGCATCGGAATCTCGCGCTAGCAGCTACGGTTGCTAACCAGCTAGCGTCAGTCAACGGTATTCGACGGGTGTGCGGCGGTGCGGCGGGCAGACGCCGGCTCCTCGGGGCCGATGTGACGGGGCCTCTCGCGGGGACGTTACCTGAAGCCTCGGATCCGGTCGGTTCTGCCGCGTGTGTCCGTCTGTCGCGTTGTTTTGGTGAAGAATGAAGATCTACGTGTTCGTCTGATCCGCAGCGGCCTTCTGATGTCACCCTGGAAACGCCCCGGAAGTGACGACGCCTGACAACAACAACAACATGGAAATAAGATGTCCTGAAAAGGGTTTTTTATTTTCTGTGCACGTGCGGTAAATGGACAGATTTAATAATATGTCACTTGACTATAATAAACACGATTAATGAATCATGTCCAAGACTCACTTAACTGTGCAATACGCTCCTCACACTGTGTATATCAGGTTTTGATTCCACTCATATTTGTCTATATTTCCTCACATTTAAGTATTTACGTATTAACATTTAAGTATTTACTTAAATGTTACTTATTACTTACTTACATTCATCCATTCATTCTACTCAGCAAGATACTTTATTTGTTTATAATTTGTATGTAGGTGTATATTTTATATTTTAATATGCTTGTGTGATCTCTCAAACAAGAGGGAGCCTGCGACACAAGAGTTTCACTGCGAGCGACTGTTGTATGTAATTGTTGTGCACATGATCAATAAAGTCTTGAATCTTGAATCTTACTGATTCCTGTTTTTGACTCTTGCAGCTGTTATATTGCAAATGTCCCCATTGTGTGACTAATAAAGGATTCGTTTATCTTATTTCAAGATTACATATTCATTATGAGGACTTAAATTGTTTCTCATGCTGTTTTTAAGTGACACAATGTTACACAAAGATTTCTGAGTTTAGTTTTGGTGTAATTCAAATACAATTAAAAAATAATAAATAAATAAATACTTCTACACATTCCAAGAGTGAAACAGTAGCAGGAAGAAGAAACATATTAAATTACCTGCCCCTCTCATATGACACAAGATGCCATTCTTTTTTTTATTCTTGATTATTTATCATTTATTCTGTATATTGTTATTATTACAATGTTATTCTTGATTATTATTTATAGTGTTATTCTTTATAATCTATAATGAATGATCTATTCTTTGTCATTTATATATAGTTATTCTTAATAATGTTATTCTTTATAATTTATTCTATATAGTGTTATTCTGTAAAGTGTTGTCCTTTATACATTATTATTATTATTATTATTAATTCTTCTTCTTCACGGTGTCAATCCCTGTCGTTGATGTTGGGAGACACTTCCTGGTGTCACTCAGTAATGTCTCCGGTTAAACCTAAAATGGCGGACCGTAAAATTCAGCTGCACCAAGATGACGTAGTGCAGAAAGAAACCTGTTTTCTTTAAACTTAGTTATTTTAACAAACACGTTTAATATACACGTTTAAAATCGTTACATGTTTTAGGCCAAAACTAAGAAAACTACAGTGAAGGAAAGTAACGAAGTACTCAAGTAGCAAGTACACGTTTGTACTTTACGGAAGTATTTTAGTTTTATTCCGCTTTACACTTCAGATTTACAACATTTCAGAGGTAAATATGTAGAAGTGCTCATACTGACAGATATTATTTTATCATGTGCTCAGATAATCACCTCCACCAATCTAAGATATGAAGACACATGTAACACACATGTTTGACTGTTTCACACATGTTGCATGTGATTGCATCATGTGTCATTTCTCATTTACTCTCAAGTGCAATAATTTACCGGAGGTGGAATAAACATTTAGATTCTGTATTGAAGTAAAACCCCTCATTGTGAATAACAGACTAAAGAGTCAGGATTGTTATTATAGTGTTTTCATCTGGAAGCTGTTTCACTGTCTTTTAATAGAAAAAGATATTCTTCAGAGCATGACATGAAGAAAACTCTATTCAGTCAATTAAAACTCACTGAATATCAATTTTAATTGTATTCAGCACTGGTGTCTTCGTGAGATACAGTTTAAAAATAGTAGAGTATTATGAAGACATACAGCAAGAACTGCACTGTAAAGCACGTTTATACATCAAGAGTATAAAGGTGCTATAGAAATACTTACGTTACATAATTTAGTATTATTTATTAAAATCCTTTTGCCATGCTTCTGCAGAACAAGTATTTTTACTCTTGATACTTTGACCAATTTTACTGACAATACTTTTGTAATATTACATAAGTAAGTATTGAACACAGGACTTTTACTTGTAACACAGTATTATTCACAATGTGGAATTGGAACCAATTTGGCATTACCACCACATAGAACATTGATTGCTAAATGACGTGAGAAGAACATACGATTTTTGTTGATTGTGTCTCATGGTAGAAAATCACACACAAAACAGTAAAATATAACCAATTTAAAAAATGACACATCAGAGTGTGTAGGTCTACAAATCTGTGTTCAGGCAGAACACCATCGTGTGTCCCAGTTCCAAAAGGCACAGTTTGTACTGTCAGTATAAAACGAGTGCACGTTGTTTGTCATACACGTCATAAAAGTGTTTTCATATTAGCTGCTATTTACTGTCAATTACTCAGATATTTAATTTGTTTCTCAGAAATCTCTTCATGATTTGCAGCTTAAAACCAGGAAAGTTCACTTAAAATATGGAACTGATTTTATGTGATTTGTATCTAAATTCATGATGGTTTTATGGATTATTTGTCGCTGCTTAATAAAAAACCTTGAGAAGAGACGAAGTGAGTCAGTGACTGAAAGTAAAATAAGATGAGATGAACCTTCATCTTCTGGAGAGGAAAGACACTTTGCAGTGAAGTCGAGATACATTTTTAAATCTCTGGCTTCTTACATAATGTAAAACCACAGAACCATATTCTCCCTTTACAAATTATTAATCAGCTGAATATTAAAGATTCACACTCGGGCGAGTTCTGTAACCCACTTGTTTTTTTTAGCACTTGAAGATGTTGCATAAGATTACAATACATTTTAAGACCTAGCAAAATCAAAGTTACGACTTTTTAAGACTTTTTTAGGCCTAAGATATGATTGTAAAATGTTAGACTTTGTAAGACCCCGTGGGAACCCTGGTAGTTTTAAAGACTGCATTACATTTCATTTTAAGGATAAAATATCAAGACCTACATTTATCTACTTGACATAAAGACTTTGACAAGGCAAGTATCATCTCACTCACATGTAAAAAGCAATGAATTTAAGTTTTCTCAATTGTGATCTTGACCATTAGTGGGCTTGTGTACAGATGTTAGGCTACAGCTGCTGGAACATAGCTAATGCTATTCATATTTAGCATGCCATCATAGCATTTCATTTAACTCAGCAAGGGACACAAGTGATAAAGTTTCATTTTACGCGTCTGCTCAGCAAGAGGGGTCTTTTCATTTATGCTGTGGAAAGAGAAAACATTATCTCGTGTTTATTTAACCACAAATTGTGTTTCAAGTGTTTCTTTTTGTCTTTCTTGCTCATTTAATTCGGTGTTGTTTTTATGGCTATTGCACAAAAGAGATGTTAGGTGAGATATTTGTAGTGTAAATGATTTTAGATATTTTGATATAACAACTCTATTTTTTTCGGAGTTGTAAAGGCTGCATTACAGCCCTGTGACACTTTACATGTTTGGTGGAGAAAGCATTGTAACCCTGAAACGCTTCATTTCTGTTACATAGAGTGCAAAACATACTTAACTTGAGGTCATGGCTTGAAGTCTATATTGTATATTTACTGACTCTTGTAGTTATTGTCCTTACTAAAACATTTCAAATATTTAGTGTATTACAGATTGAATAATGTCACAAGCAGCCCATCTACGAGTTATACTTTCAGATCATGATGTCCAGAAACTGTCATTACCATCTGGAATCCCTGGAACAGTTGGAGAACTTCATTCAGTTGTTCGAGATACATTAGGGATGTTGTTGGATTTCTGTCTGCGTTGCAAGGATGCTGATTTTGGTGAGTTTTTCACCTTGATTTCGACAACTGACGTCAGGGATAAGGATTCTATCAAGGTTGTGTACATCCAGGAACCCCCCACAGTAACTCTGACTTTAACAGATATAGACGGTTCCTTCTCGAGCATTTCTCTTCCGTCTTCTGAGGACATCGGCTCATCTGTGTCCTCCCGGGACACATTAGCAGTTTCATCAGGACCAATGACAGAGAGACTCAACCAGCGATCCAAGGGGTGGCCCACAGAACTTCCAATCCCCCGTTTCTCTTCCAGTAGAGATTGTGCTTCAGTCGGGCAATGAAAACTTCAGTTGTTCTGGTTCTCTTTTCATTACAAAAGATCTAATCTCAATACTTCCAGACATCCTTAGAAGATTAGTGCACAACTAAGTCAAGTAGCAGAGGCCCTGATCAAGAACCCTCCCTGCATCATGAACCACGATCCGTCCATGGATGTCACGCACCCCAGAACTGATGGACATAGCTTCATCAAAGGGACAATCACGTTCAGAAGCTCACGAGCCACTAACAGGAGTCTGTCGTTAACTTATGGCACTAAATAACAGTAATATAAAAATCATCAGTGAGCGCCGCCTTCATAGAGCAACAACTCCCTCTAGAGGCCAAGCAAGATCACTGCAGCTTCAGTCGACTCTCCGTTAACAGTTGAGATGGGATTAGCGTTAGTTCGCCATTGTGTCAGTCGACCACGTCACGGGGCTCTCACCAGCAACCAGAGACGAACCATTCGGATGTGAGCATCTTTATTATTAACTTAAACACACACTTAACAAACATAAATAAAACTCAACTTAAAGCAACTCGCTTTACAGCTTAGTCCTTCCTGGAGATCCAGGCCGACTAGTGTCCGAGTCTCCTGGTGTCTGAGTCTCCTGGTGTCCGAGTCTCCTGGTGTCTGAGTCTCCTTGTGTCTGAGTCTCCTGGCGCCTGAGTCTCCTGGCGTCTGAGTCTCCTGGCGTCTGAGTCTCCTGGCGTCTGAGTCTCCTGGCGCCTGAGTCTCCTGGCGTCTGAGTCTCCTTGTGTCTGAGTCTCCTGGCGTCTGAGTCTCCTGGTGTCTGAGTCTCCTGGCGCCTGAGTCTCCTGGCGTCTGAGTCTCCTGGCGCCTGAGTCTCCTGGCGCCTGAGTCTCCTGGCGTCTGAGTCTCCTGGCATCTGAGTCTCCTGGCGTCTGAGTCTCTGCGTCCTGAGGCCTCTTAAGCACGGGGACCAATCAGCAAACAGCTCTCACCTGTGCTGATTGACCCTCTGTGGTCAGGTGATGCTGCTCCCCCAGCAGAAATGTGCTGCAGGTTGAATTAAGGACTGAGAAGGAAGGAAGGAACTGGACCTTCCTTCCTTCTATCAACTTTATTGATTCACTTTATAGTCTTTAACAAGTCAAATACAATGAAAGACGTCCAGATAATTAATAAACTTATTAATGTTGTGGTTTCTGAAGTAGTAATAACTCTTATTAAAAGTACAGAGTAGTGATATTATACATGTTGAGGTACACGCACGTTGTTCTGATCTAACTGTTCTTCTTTCTGTGCTTGTTCTGGGGTCACATCTCTAATGGAGGAGTTTATTTTGACTTGTCATTTCCTGTTTGCTCGCTTCCACTTCCTGACATTTCTGCGTCTCCTCCGAACTCTGCTCGTGCTAATGATTCGCGTCGCGGATCAAAGTGCGCACTTTATCAAACATTAGCCGAGTTACGCAACAGGTGATCTCGCTGACTATCGCTAACTGGAAATCGTTAACTGGAACCGGAAGTGACGACGCCTGACAACAACAACAACATGGAAATAAGATGTCCTGAAAAGGGTTTTTTATTTTCTGTGCACGTGCTGTAAATGGAAAGATTTAACAATATATCGCTTAACTATAATAAACACGATTAATGAATCATGTCCAAGACTCACTTAACTGTGCAATACGCTTCTCACACTGTGTGTATCAGGTTTTATTCCACTCATATTTTTACATTTAAGTATTTGCATGTCACTTATTACTTACTTTCATCCATTCATTCTACTCAGCAAGATACTTTATTTTATAATTTATATTTAGGTGTATATTATATATTTTATTATTTAAATTCTATTTTAAATTTTTTGCTTGTGTGGTCTTTCAAATATTTTGGGCATGGCAAGAAGGGAGCCTGCGACACAAGAGTTTCACCGCGAGCGACTGTTGTATGATAAATACAGTCGTGAATCTTGAATCTTGAATCTTACTGATTCCTGTTTTTGACTCTTGCAGCTGTTATATTGAAAATGTCCCCATTGTGTGACTAATAAAGGATTCGTTTATCTTATTTTAAGATTACATATTTTTTATGAGGACTTAAATTGTTTCTCATGCTGTTTTTAAGTGACACAATGTTACACAAAGATTAATATAGAAATTTCAGTTTTTCTGAGTTTAGTTTTACAAAACAAAATACTTCTACACGTTCCAAGAGTGAAACAGTAGCAGGAAGAAGAAACATCTTAAAATACCTGCCTCTCTATTTTTGACATATATAATTTTTGATTTTTATTCTTTATTCTTTATAATTTATTATGTATATTGTTATTATTAACAATCTTATTATTGATTCATTATTATTTATAGTGTTATTCTTTATAATTTATAATGAATGATCTATTCTTTATCATTTATATATAGTGTTATTCTGTAAAGTGTTGTCCTTTATACATTATTATTATTATTATTATTATTATTAATTCTTCTTCTTCACGGTGTCAATCCCTGTCGTTGATGTTGGGAGACACTTCCTGGTGTCACTCAGTAATGTCTCCGGTTAAACCTAAAATGGCGGACCGTAAAATTCAGCGGCACCAAGATGACGTAGTGCAGAAAGAAACCTGTTTTCTTTAAACTTAGTTATTTTAACAAAACTAAGAAAACTACAGTGAAGGAAAGTAACGAAGTACTCAAGTAGCAAGTACACGTTTGTACTTTACTGAAGTATTTTAGTTTTATTCCGTATATAATATTATACTTATTCTAATTATTATGAAGACATGCAACAAGAACTGTACTGTAAAGCGCTTTTCTACATCAAGAGTATAAAGGTGCTATAGAAATACTTACATTACATAATTTAGTATTATTTATTAAAGACAGTTATAAAATCCTTTTGCCATGCTTCTGCAGAACAAGTATTTTTTAGTCTTGATACTTTGACCAATTTTACTGACAATACTTTTGTAATATTACATAAGTAAGTATTGAACACAGGACTTTTACTTGTAACACAGTATTATTCACAATGTGGAATTGGAACCATAGCTTTTACCTCAATCGATATTACATACATGTATCTTCACATCATAATCTATTCTTGTTGATTATGGAAATTAACGAGTGATAAAGTTCTATCTGTCAGTGGTTGAAGAAGTATTCAGATATTCAAAGTACTTGAATATTTGCTGTGAGATTTTAAATTTGTGGATTAAAATGTTTCCTGTTACTTTTGGAATAAAAATCATTTCTGCGTGATAATAAATATAAATAATAATAAATATGCTTTTGATTGTCTTTATCCAGAGTGTTAGTTCTAATGTGGCTGTAAGTTTGTAAATGATATAATGCAAGTAGAACTGTAACACTTGACATTACCGCCACACTGATTGTTTAATGAAATTTAAATTTAAAATTGAAGTGTTGTAACCCTGGCCTGAGATGTGAGAAGATGATTGTGTCTCATTGTAGAAAATCACACACAAAACAGTAAAATATAACCAATTTTTATTTAAAAAATAAAAATTGGCAGCACCTTGTCTTGTAGAGTTTTGGTCAGATCAGGAAGACAAAATGAGTTTTCTTATTTATTCTGATACACAAAGACAAATTGTGACTGTCTAAACAAATACTTTTGGTCATCACAACTGGTACATTTTCATTGTCATTGTTTCACTAGTTAACATGCAGGCAATAATCGCATCAGGCATTAAACGTCATAGAAAAAACCCAAATTACCCAGGAAACACAACCCCACAAAATATCTCTCGTAATGAAAAAAAATAAAAGTGTTTTTCTTGCATGATTGAATCTTGCATTCAAAAATCTGCTTGATTTAACTGCTCATGTTTTTGAATTACACATGAACTTTGACAGCAACATGTTTGTTAGGCACAGATAAAACAGTCAAACGCAAGGCCGGCCTCCAAGCAGGCGTATGGAGTACAATACGAAATGTTAAGCATTAAGAAGTACTGGACAATACAGGTTTTTGGCCAATAAATACAGAAAAAAAACACTCATACATGTTAACAAAACTCAAATTTGATATTTTCAAGTGTTGCACTGCAAGTACCACAGCCCCATGGCGATACACCTGCTCGTGACAGTGTTTTCTCACGCTCAGCATGACACATCAGTGTGTATGTCTACAAATCTCTGTTCAGGCAGAACACCATCCTCTGTCCCAATTCCAAAAGGCACAGTTTTTACTTTCAGCACTGTCAGTATAAAACGAGTGCACGTTGTTTGTCATACACGTCATAAAAGTAGAACATGAAACAAATGAACGATGATTGAACCTTGGCTGAAAACTGTGGCGTCTGTGGTCGTCCTATGTGCCGACATATTCCAGTGTGTCTGCTTTCAACGGATCCATCGAAGACAAGACTTCACTCTGTTTACTTAACATATCACCAATAACACACGTCTCGTCACTCGCGATTCATATTTGCATGTTCTGTAGAAATGGTGTTTCTCGTACAAACAGGTAAAATAAGTTTTCTACTCTGCTGCTTGTTTACAGGTAAATAAGGCTACACTCGTGTTTACATCTGCTGAATGCAATGAATTCAGAGGAACCGTCCGTGTCATTACAGAGGTGCGTTGCATAGAAGAACCGTGTTCACCATTTAAAAATAGACTTCCTTATAAACAACCTAGAAAAAGAAAACGATACATGTAGAAAATCTGGTGGAAATTGTAAAAAAAAAAAAAAAAAAGGGCTGATGTTACTTTGTTGTTCCTTGAAGGCACAAGACTCAGAAACACCGCGTCCACAAGTCAGGGCAGGCAGGCTTCTGCTTTGGCAAGAGAACCACGTGAGCGTTCACACTAACCGGAGTGATTGTGATTTAACTGCTTTGGTTGTTGTTTCCTGCTTTTTTTCTCGTGGAACGTTCAAATAGTGGTTGTCGATATTGTGAGCACAGGTTCAGAGGAAAGGCCTCAGATAGCGATCTTTACTTTTTTTTTTTGGAGCCGAGGACATTGTGTGTTTTCCAAGCTGGGAATTTCCTTAACCCCCGCGCTAATATACTTTTTTAAAAACAGAGGCGCTTTGTGCAGAGGCGAGGAGAATAACATCTGGATCGTATCTGTTCTATTGATGTTGAAGAGGTTTTTTCGAGCTGCGGCTCTAACGGGAGCCGACGAGAGCTCAATGTCCACGGAGCTGGTCCAGCCGGGTGTAAACGTTATCAGCTTGACTGAGTTCTTCAAACACGGGCAGGAGGTTGAGCAGCTCGGCATCTTCCACGTCGTCAAACCACGACACCACAGGAACCTGGAGGAATCAAACCATCACCGTCAGCAACAAACGTACCGGTGCGTGAAACCTTAACAACGGGCTTTTGACAGAATTCATTTTGGAGATACAGAAACTATTCTAGTTTCTCTCATCACGCCTGGATTACTTACAGTCTAACCGTCTTGTACTCGCATAATTAGAACATCTGTAGAGCGTCTTCACACTGTACAGAACTCAGCTGCCAGGCATTAAACCAGAGTAACAGGTTGGAACACATCACCCTAGTCGTAGAATATTTGCACTCTACGTTTTAGAATTGATTTTAAGCTTCTCTCAAGTACTTACAGGCACTTAATGGTCTGACTTCTCAGTATATTGCTGATCTTTCATCTCTTTACAACCTGCTCACACTTTGAGATCCTCTGATTCTCGGCTGAAGACTTCAGGGGACAGAGCTCAGTCAGTAGCTTCCTTTAAATCAAAGCTTATAAACCAACTTTCCTGATTTTACTTAATTCTATTCACGCTTAAATTTCTGTCACACGTTAAGGGTTTTTTAAGAAGTGCGATATAGATAAAGATATTATTGTCATTTATATAAAATGAACAGGCGTATAATTTTAATGAGCATTGAATGTGATCGGTGTCTGCAGATTATATGAATGTGAATCAGGAGGAAACAGTCAATTGGCGGAAAATTCATCAACTATGACAATAATTGATTAATCCCCAAATTATCTCGTTCCAGCATCGCACATTTGTGCCATTTTACAGCTGAAATGATTCATTAAGGAAATCATCTACAAATTATTCAATTACAAAATAAAATGAGTTGTTTTTGACACTAAAAAACACCAAGAAGAGTGACTGCTAACAATTTAGAATTCTAAAGAGTGCTAAACTCCATCGTATCAGGTTTGAGGTCTGGAGAAATTGTTTTTATTTCCCAAACTTTATGATTTGTGTATTTTTTGAACCCAGACCTCAGTAAACACAGAGGAGTCACATCTTCTCAACGACAGATATCAATATTCCTGGAGGTCAATCAAAGTTAAAAAACTCACAGCATTGTTTGGGTGGAAGATGTAAGAGGCAGGAGAGTTATCCAGGATGAGGGTTTTGTGGAGATCTCTGCCCAGCCGGCTCAGGTCTTTGACATAGCAGCCCTGGTGGAATACACAAGATTCCCGGAATAACCGAGTCCGGAACACGCCGAACTGATCCAGCAGGTCCGTCACTGGGTCTGCATACTGGGGTGGGGGGGGGAGACGTATGGAGCGGGTGAGGGAGGAGCAGGGAAGTGTACGTCTGAGCTAATGAAGCATTTCCTACAAATGGTTTACGTCGACTCTTAAAACAGCAAATAGGTGATTTGCAGCATCGCACATCCACAACGTGCTCGTCAGAAAGTCTGCGTTGTAAAAAACAACTTCAGCCACTGAAACGGAGGATTTACTAACCCGGGTTGAACCATGAACAAGAAATCACATTATGTGATAGAACTACACATCAGTGTAGCTGGATTTACTTTATGTGATAGAACTACGTGTGTATTAGTGTTCAGTAGAAAACATACGGTCCAGAATGAGAGGAAAACATCAGAAGTCATATGAGGGATATTTTAACTTCTGCTAAAGAGGTTATGATTCTGTCTTTATCTTCACTTTTAAAAAAAGGGTCACGTGATCAGTTTCATTTCACGGTGAAGAAATCATGTCCGAGCATTAAATTAAGAGTCTGTGGTGCAACACATTTTAAAGAAGTGACGTGTGATTCTCTACTTATGAATCAATGAAGAAATAACTACGCCTGTATTGAAGAGGTGGTGAAGCCAAGCTCAGGAGCAAACTATGGTTTTAATCATCGTGAGGACGACGTGTTAAACAGCGTCTCACGGAAAAAGGAGAACTAACTAGCGGAGGAGAGAAAGCAGAACTGACACATCAGACATTTCATAAGATATCAAAACATAAAACGCTGAGGATCTGTGTCAGGGTCTGTTTCCGTGTGTAAAATGTACCTTAGCGAGACTGGCTGTAAACAGCACACACTCAAACAACTCTCCCATTCGCTGCAGGAACTCATCCACGTACGGCCTCTTCAGGACGTACACCTGCGAAACAAACACATGGTCAACGAACACCTCAACCCGTGGGTCCACTTCCCTTCAGTGGATTTCCTTAAGGTTAGAGCGGTCGTTTCCATCCGTTAGCTGCCAACGGCCCGTTCCTGAAACAAGTAATCAAGAATAGGCCGAGCCGGAGTTAACCAGCCTATCCTGGATTACTTGAACCAGGCAGAGGCCCACAGAGGATCCCTTACCAGCACGGGGGGGGGGGAAATCACATTTCGGCCTTAATTACATTTCCACATGTTCAAAACGTCAGAGGCTCGACGCCCAAAGTTGAACAAATGTTTCAGTGCAGGTTTAGCTTTTTCTTCTCCCATATGTTCATCACAGACATTAACACACAACTTGTGAATTGAATTTTACACAACTGGGCTGAAATGACATTTTGTGACTCGTCCACTTCGCCTCGTGTTTCCTTTCTCCAACATCTGGCCAGCAGAGGGCTCCACTCACCCAGCACGAAAACCTGGCAGATCAGTTTACAAGACCCATCCCTTTTCAGCTCCACACACACACACACACACACACACACACACACACACACACACACACACACACACACACACACACACACACACACACACACACACACACACACACACACACACACACACACACACACACACACACACACACACACACACACACACAGTTTACCTGGTGTGTGGTCCCCTCTATCTCCACAGGCACGATGAAGTCTGCGTTACTAATGGGCTGGTGGGAGAACACAGAGGGAGACGGTTGGCATGTTCCTTCACATGAGCTGTGTGCGCTCACATGACATTACATAACACGTGAACACGGACCACTTAGAGCCAGAGCGTCGCCGTAGACCACAGCAGCGGAATATAATTCACCTGCTGTTCCTCAAACCACACGTGTGAAGGAACTCTGACACAGATTCATACATCTAGTTGCGTGGTCAGAAAACATCGCTAACTACTTTTACTTTTACTACATTTACTTGTAAGTGACATAAACCATCAGGTCAGAGGAGCAGCGGTACCTTGAATGAGCTGTGCACCAGAGTCTCATCCAGGTCGATGACCACGCATATCTTCCCCTGGTCCTGGGCGTTCACCTCAGACAGGAGGCTGGGTTCATATTGCTGAGGAGAAGCACAAGGATCTTTTTTTAAAAACTACAATTCCATCATTTGTCTCGTCTGTGCTGTATTTACTGCTGAGCAGAAGGATTCGTCCCAAACACACAGTAATTCATGTGAAAGTCAAAGCTTGGCCACTTGAGTTCACCTCTGGGAAATTAGATAACGCTCGGTTTTAATGTGACGACGGCTGAAGTCCTGGACTTAATTATTTACTGCGAAAGCTTCAATGTTTTATTTCTTAGGAATCCGCATCTTTCATTACACTTCCAATAGCTTCTTGTCAAACTCTACAGGCATCGACCTGCAGGGAAAACAAATTACCATCATGTAATCTAATTTTCAGACATCCAGTTTTCTCCCTTTCATTTGTTTTCGAGGCTCTTTATGAGCACGGCGGAAGTGAAATTAATTATTAATATATTACATAACTGATCTATCAGGCAGGGGAAATTCTGATTGAGAAAAATACCGTCCATGATGAGTGGTTTTCTTTCACCAGCTAAACAATAAACCCGTTGACACCAAGGTTTAATGTGGCTTCATTTCAGTTTGCCAGACAATAACCAGGTCCTACAGATGCTGCTTCCTGTTTGCTCCTGATGCTGGAGGTTACTCCTCAATTTGAGCAAACATGGCATCTCATTAAAACGCCCCTAACATGGCACCGAAGCCCTAATCAGGCTGACAGCGCTCACCAGCGTGGCCGGCCGTGTGCAGCGGGCGCTCGGGGGCTTTATTTTTCTCTCCACCTCAGCAATTACTGGGCGCACTACACACCACTCTCTGCTCGCGCTCTCGCCATCTGCCTGGAGGACTGACAGTCGCCGTGTCGTTCTAATCTTCCTCAGAGGATCAAGTGTGAACATCAAAGTGATTCAGTATCCGCAGACAGTTGCGGTGAGCTTTCAAGGTGTTCAGAGCAGGTGCAGCGGTGGTTTTAGTGTGCAGCCATAAAAGAAATTATGATTCAAGACAAAAATAAGCACTTTTTTACAACCCTGAGTTCGTACAGACGGCCGCACTATTCAAGCCTCCTCTTTTATGGTATGCAGAGTGCGTGGGTGTGACAAGGAAGTAAAATCTTAAATAAGCAAAAGTAAAGGCAGGACTGGGCTGAGGTCTACAAATTGTTTTCAGCCGTATGAAGTGTTGCCGGAATAAGAATAGTGTTACCTTGACAACCGTTCCATTTTCCTGTGAATCCAGCAAGGCCTGCTGGGAAGGTGGCGGCAGTGGCGGCTGTGGTTTGGGGCCATCCTGAGCTTGGAAGCAACAGAAGAGCGCTTTGAAGATGTTACAGCTCCGAGGCTGTTTTAGGGCCGAGCGGTTCACCTGGCCTGTTGGGCGCACAGAGAAAGAGACGTCAGAGCGAAAGTGCATTCACACAACATGGAAGCAGCTCACGTCAGCAGATCTAATCCAAATATGAATACAGACACTGTAGAAATGATGAAAAACACAATAAAAACCAATGATCCGGAAAATAAATTCTGCATATTTCGGGTGTGAGCTGCTTGTAACATACAGAATAAGCTTCTCTTTGCTAAAGGCTCCATCCATCTGTCCACACGGAGGCCAAAGCCTGCACATGAAATCTGTTTTTAATGCGCCTGCCTCTGCTGCTGCTGCTGCAAATGGCTGGTACATGTTATATAATCACAGAGGGCGGGAAAACCCACACTTTTCAGCAGCAGTGCCCTCAACAGAAAACACAGACAGAAAACATTCCAACCATTTTAAACTCCGAGACCTTCCATGGCTGCCTGAAGCTACTGAGAAGAGCCAGAACGACCACAGCAGCCGGGCAGGGCAGGCGGTCACACCTCGGCGCTCTGCAGGTCTCTGATCCCTCACTGGGACCACAGCCGTCCCAGCAGACTTGACAAGACTTAGTGAAAGAACAAGTTGGGAGGGAAGGGTGGGGGGGACATTCTTGCAAGTCCCTTCTAGAGTGTGTTTTCGTGTGAGGACTTGCTTGAATTTATACCCATCAATATACAGTGAGCAGGCTCCGTGCCAGATGTGATCCATCCAGCTGTTTTTCTCGGACATTTCCACACAGTTCCCTCAGATAGCCACAGTCCAGCCGTCTGCTGACCCCGGAGACACAGCGCAGGAACAACCATGTTACACAACTCCCTGTCAGATACAGCTCCGCTCGGTGTATCTGCCCTTCAGTGGTCCAACACCGTGTTTCTCTGACAATACTAAGATTTAATAGCGTCCACGTGATAAATAACCAATGGATGTGAGATCTCAGTGCAACTCAGCCTATTGATTTCCCACAGGAAGGCAGCCATGGCTGTGTGACATAACACATGCATCAAATCTCCTCTACACCTACAGGGATTAATCCTGCAGATGGATTTTCTTTGATCATAATCCAGCATATGAAATATCAATTAATCCCAATGAATCCAACCAAATATGAATATAAATATATGAAAATATTCGCAAAACATGACCTCATGCAGAAACGCGCCACAATCCCGCAGTGTGCACGATGTTAACAAGAAACGGGTGACACGGACTCAATGAGCAGAGCCTCGTTCGAGCTCAAGGAGAACGTGCAAACAAGGGAATCTTTGAAACGGCGCTACAATGGGCGTGTGCAGAGGGGTGTGTTTGTGCATTCCGCTGTCAATACCTGGTGTTTCTAGAGCCTCCATCCACCCCCGGCCTCGCTACACCCCTTTGCACCACGCATGCATTGGAAGAAACCACCAGCTTTCCACGCAGATCCTGCACCAGTGTGTTCCCCTGCAAACGCACCGTGCACGCGTGGTCTCATCCACGCACACCGCAGCCTGCGGTGCCAGGGCTGCTGCTCTCTGGTACCTGGTGCCGCTGGCATGTGGGATGGTGCCAAACAAGCTGCAACCTGAGAGACGTGAATCCGCCGCAGCGGCACCGAGCACAAGTCAGAGATAATCACAACAACACATGTTCAAGGTGCCGCACACACAATGAGGCTGAAACAGGGGCAACAATAGATGTGGATGGAAAACCCCCTGTGCGTAATGGAGACTGTGGATTTATCTCCACTGGAAGAATTTAGCTGCTGCAGAGCTTCATCAATCATCATTTCTGTTGTATTTTGAATTGGTTTCGCAGTTTCGTGCTGTTTGCGTTGATTCTGCAGCTGATCTGAAGAAAAACAACCGAAAGAGCCGAAGTATCGGTGAAGGTTTTTCTTTCGATTTTATTTCCCCGCGTTTTCCGGGAGTTAGATGTTAAATACTGCAGCTTTTATTTGGAGAAAAACAACAACTGTCAGAGACTCCAGTGTAGTCCAGGTAGCTTCAACACACAGACCATTATTCGGAGAGGAACCCAAACAAACCAGGCTTCCTGAACACGTCAATTCGGAGAAGAACCCAAATATTCCAGGAGCCAAGAAGAGTTCTCTAACATGGACCATTATTCGGAGAGGAAACCGGACACTCAAGGGGTCTTTAACACGCCCGGAGAAGAACCTGAAACCCTCCAGAACCACAAGAAGAACCCAAACCAACCAGGCGTCTCTAACATGGACCATTATTCGGAGAAGAACCCAAACAGTCAAAACATCGACCTATGCCCGGAGCAGAGCCCGCACACTCCAGGCTTCCTGAACAGCCAAGGAGAACCCAAACTCCGCAGGCTTCCTCAACACACCGACCATTATTCGGAGAGGAACCCAACGGAACCAGTTTTCTCTAACATGGGCCATTATTCGGAGAGGGAACCCAACCAATCTTTTGGGCTTCTTCAAAAACAACAACCAAGATTATTCGGAGAAGCACCCAAACGAACCAGGGCTCCCTCGACACGTCAAGATACAGCCGAGAAGAACCCGAACTCCGCAGGCTTCCTCAACACACCGACCATTATTCGGAGTAGCGCGTCTCACCTGTTTTCTCTGACACTTGAACGTCTTCTTTCTGCACTTGGGTGATAACAGAACTTTCCATCGGACAATCACGGAGCCCTCACAATCCTCAAATCCAGTCCGGGGGCACCGCCGGGCATCCCTCATCGGGTTTATTCTGACACGGAGGTCACTGGTGGATCCGTCTAGTTCCTGTGCGTCTTTATTCCTCCCTCTTCTTCTTCTTCTTCTTCTTCTGCTTCTGGTTCTTCTTCTTCGCTGGGGTCCGCCGCCTGCGGGGTAAGGCACCTGGTTCAGGGGGGTGAGTGGAGAGTCTGTCCGCTCCGTGGTCCCGGGTTTACCGCCAACTTGTCCCCGCCGAGCTGCCCCCGCGGTCCCGTCACTTCAACAACATGGAGAATCCAGGCGAGGAGGAAAACAACCGAGGAAATGGGGCAAGCGCGGCCGGTTTCAAGCCCCCCGCTACTACACATAAACAACACCGCCCGGGAGGCTCCGGGGAGCGGCGGAAAACACCGACGGTACCGGCCGGCGCGGGGTCCCGGTGCGGGGCAGCGGAGCGCGCGACGCGGTGCGGGCTAAAACGCGTGTTTTGTTGTTTTCCGCGGTTTTGTTTTTCTACGGCCGCGACTCGGCGGGCGCCTGGAAACCGTCCGCGCGCCCTGATTGGACGGCGGGGAGGCAGAGGGGGCGTGGCCCGAGGCATTCCTCCCTGTCCCGCACGCTCCGCAGCGAACACATTCCAGCGCTGCTCCCGCCAATCACGTCCCGCAGCTCGATAAACACATCGGTAAATAATCAACACGCCAGTGGTTACCCCCGCAACTCAATCAACGTAAATACATTAAAAAAACTGCGTGTTCGGTTTTAGTACGCAAAGTGACGTCATGAACTATTGTTATTATTATTAGTTTGTATTTCGTCCTTTGTAGATTTTGTCTTTTCTTAGTTTTTTTTATTTTTTTATTGGGAGAACAAATAAAGACCAAACTTTAGAGGAGGTAGATGTACACACACACACACACACCCTAACCCCCCCCCCCCACACACACACACACACACCCTAACCCCCCCCCACACACACACACCCTAACCCACACACACCTAATTCTAACCCTAATCCTGAAATGTCCTCACTCTCCCCATTAGGTCTTTGCATTGACATCTTCATGATTTACGTTTTAAGGACTTACTTTTTGTTTTGACTGTGTAAACATGAGTAATAGCTGGACCACACACACACACACACACACACACACACACACACACACACACACACACACACATACATATTTGATATGGAGAACAGTGTTGTGGTTTAGAGATACATGCACATGCACCGTTTTAAGTTTCTTTATTAAGCATCTTTAAGCACCATACAAATACATTTAATACATTGTTTATAGCACAGTACAATATAATTGAATAGAAGAATTCAACAATGTGTTTGTGAACAGCTTCAACCTCAGGGGGACTTACAGTAAAGTACTTATACAGTACCTGTACTGCTTGTAACTGTGTAGAGGAGGTTTCCAGTTTGTCTTTGCAGGAGCCCACAGTCTCCACTGAACATGTCCACATTCGGAGGGTTTGTTACGACTCCAGACAGAACGTGTTCGAGCTGTTCCTCAGCAGAACGTAACGTGTGGAGGTAACAGGGAGAAACCAGTGACCCT
The DNA here is from genome assembly GCA_026259375.1 of Verasper variegatus. NCBI lineage: Eukaryota > Metazoa > Chordata > Actinopteri > Pleuronectiformes > Pleuronectidae > Verasper > Verasper variegatus. Next base: position 23,960,112 of record CM048045.1, read on the forward strand.
GCAGGCCTCTCTCATTCCCCCTCCCACTCCCCTCCAGTGACACACCAGTCTAATGAATCTCTAACTTTGTTTTGCATGATAAACGCTGCAGGGACGAGGCCGGGAAGCAGTTCGTGTTAAGGCACCGGACATGTGTGCAACAATACATCACCCGGGCTCCGCTGCAGCGAGTTCGCCGTGACACTGCTGGTGATAAACATGACATGACAGTGGCATCATGTAACACAATGACTCCATTTAGACTAATAATCTTCTTTATTTGCGTGTAATTCCAGTAAATAATTAGGAATTAACTGTTTTATTGATTTAAATAAAAACAAACTGCACTGAGCTGCAGGCAGATGCTGTTATTTCATCATTATTTTTCCTTGTACAGAGTAAAGTCACTTTCTGAGCAACTGGGACTAAACACATTTGTTCAAATAAATAATAAATTGGGGTTTGACACCATGTTCAGCCAGTGTGGTCGATAGTGGGTCCCCAGATATTTATATATACACAACATGGAGGTTCTATAGTTTCTCTGTATCCTCTGATCTTCAGGCTGCAGTGAACAACAGTGGTGTGGAATGAAGTAACAGCACATATTTGCTGTATTTAAGCCCATAAAACACACCTGTCACATGACTGATGCAGGTACTTTTCATGTATTTGTACTTTACTTAAGTTGATTTATTTCCAAGTACTTTTTTTACTTTTACTTTACCACATATATCAGCAAATATCTATATTTTCTACTCTATTTTTTACGATGCATCTTGTATCACGATCACAGTGTTTTTTATATTTGGAATTGATCCACTGATCCAATCAGAGCAAGCAGGTCACATTAGACTCCGCCTCCTGCAGCTGCAGCAACAGAGGTGAAGAAGAAACACCTAAAAGACTTGAACATAATGATGTCATGGTTTACTCGCAGCAAGTAACTTTAACTATTAATACTTAACGTAAATTTAAATTTAAATGCAAGTACTTGAGAGTTAACTTGAGAAGTTAACGTGGTACTTCAACCTAAGTACAGTCTATTTATTTGTAGACTGTTTGAGTTCTTCCTCCAGTGTCTGGTAGACTCACATACATGCGTGAGACTGTTTGACTGAAGAAAACAGAGAGAAACAATCAAAGTAAACATGTTAATAAAGGAATAACTGCACAGTTCAGCTTCCAAACACATGTGAACCCATTACACCACGAGCAGCCGGTGCCCACAGTGGCCACAATGCGACGCATAAACAGGAATGGCTCCGCTGTTTGCATTCCTGGTGTCGGACATTTTAAAGCAGCACTGACAGATCTGTGTAAAAATATATACAAAATAAGCACAGACCGCACAGCTGGAAAATGTCATGTGGCTTTAAAGCTGATGCTGTTTACTAAATCAACTTGAAATTCATTATCTTCTCCTGCTCTCTGGAGCATCTTGTCCTCTTCTACACGTGCATTCCTCAGAGGAGACGGACGGAGCGACGGAAAGAGCCAAGGGGTCAAATGGTGTAAAGGAAGGAAGGCCTGTGCTGCTGCAGTCGAACGTCTGGAGAATCCGTCCCTAAAACATGTGACTTCAAACAGCAGCTTCTAATAAAAGCTACATCCATCTTTCACCAGTCGACAGCTACAGAACTAATTCACATGTACAAAATACGGACGGACGATCCAGGATCAAGCATCACGTGTCCGGAGGAAACAAGGTGAAAGAAGAAGTAAATCACAAGTTCAAACATGAGACCTGATCTTCATCAGAGGAAAAGAAAACAAATCACGACACAAACAAATGTGAATATCTGTGAAACAATCAGGTGAAACTCTCTGTTCTGCTTTATTGTGTTTGTTCAGGTTGAATTGTTTGTTTACAGCACAGTGACACAGTTAATGATTATGAATACGTCTCATTAAATCAACTGTCCCACAGTCCTGAAACAGGACTATAAATCAAGGACTTACTCTGTTAATCTGTGACAAGTCATCAGCTGTAGCACGACAGCAAACACACAAACACATCAGTGTGTTAGAAAAACTCATTTTGTCATGAATCAGTCGTAAACATATCGAGGCCCTGGAGCCAAAACATCGTCCTCCATTCAGAAAAATAATACAACCAGCAAATAAAAACACTGTTCATCAAGTTATACTGCACAGTAATGGCATTGTGAATTAAAAATGCATAAAAATAACAATGGCATTAACACACACACACACTAAGTCCATCCATCAGACGTTGTGGTTCTGCTTCTACATTTCACACCAGGAATCCACAGCTTCTGCTCACAGCCTCTACACGCTGCCATGCATTACAGCCACTTCCAGTCCTGCTTATGGCAAACTAGCTGCTGAAATGTGCATCTGAGCATCAAGTAGGGCCGGGACTGGAGGGTCTACGGTCATGTGATTTGCTGGAAGAGCCCCCCCACCACCACCTCCTCCTTCTCCTCCTCCCGCCTTGCAGGCCTGCCCCTGAGTGGCCTCTCCTAGGCAGTGTTTCCAGGAAAGGGGCCTACTGGACAGGCTGTGAGGCCTCGGCAGGGAGACATTGGCTCATTGAGAAAAACAAAAACAGAGAGGGGCGGTGGGAAGACTCTCCCTCAGCTCTTACATAACTCTGCCTCCATGACAGGGAGAGGAGGGAGAGAAAAATAAAAGTTCCCCGCCACAATGCAAAGAAAAAACCCGTCCATCCACTTCTCCTCAGCTCGCAGAGGCTGGGGCTCTTCAGGACTGGAATTCCAGCGGCACTGGAACCAGCAGAGCTCATTTGCAGTTGCACAATAGCTGCGAACTCCTCAGACATACCAAGGCCACAGGCATGTGGAGCAGCAGCTGCACGTACAGTTAGAACATCACAGACCAGTACTGTCGCTGCAGATATTTCTACAATACAACAACACATGATGTAACACACCATGGTATTTAATGTGTTGTGCAGTTCCAGTGGTTGAGACTGGAGCTGAGGAATCTCTGCTGTGGCCTCCGCTGCCTCCCTGTGACCAAAAGAGAAACTACACAGTATCTGCAGGGCTTCAAAAAACAATGAATTCTATTTCCTCACAAAACACGTTTTGAGGTAAAGGTTCTACACTCGTAAAGTTGTTGAGTTTAGAGGACTGTGCACGGGAGCCTCAGTCCGTCCAATCAGACAGATCGAGCAAACATTCAGCAAAAAAAATCATTTGAAAAGAACTGGGTCACATAACTTATGGCGATAACGTGGTATTAAGTACAAGTTATTTGTGCACTGGCTACTTTCTGAAGAACGTCCTCCCTTTGTTTGATTCGTGTTTGTTCGGCAATGCTGTGTGCGGTGTTCTGTTTGTGCTCCACACTGTGTGATCATGGTCACTTTAAATAAATAAATGAAAAAGTTCATTTGTGTGAATTTACAAAAGAAACAATTGATCAAATGCTGCTGAAATGAGTAAAACATATTGTTCTTCCCACCTTCTACCTTCAGAAAAGTGTGTAAATGAGTAAACATGATGAACAACACCTGTGTGTGTTTGAGTGAACGTGCACGAGGACAGAAAATAAACATAACTAGTGCCCCCAATATTGAAATGTAATGCTTCCTGAGCAATGTCAGAAGAGTTCGTTCATGAAAATGACATCAAACAGTGAAAAGAAGACTTTCTTGACGTCCTGACTTCAGAGATGCAGAGAGGAAAGTTCATGTGCATCCCAGCAGTCGTACAAAATGACCATCTGACACGTGACGAAACTTCTGGTATAAATAAATCAGCACTAAAGAAAAGTACATGTGGTCAAAGGTGGTTCACAGCTGCACCTTAGTGACGAGCGTCCACACACACACACACACGTGCTTCAGGAATCAAACTCCTGCTGCTGCTCGATCAGGATGGTCGTGTCGTTTCCTCTCCGTGTGGTCGGGTCCAGCCAAGAAACTCCCAGAGCGATCAGGCACAGCCACACCTGCAGCACACACACACATGCACACACAAACAAACACACACACACACACACAAACACACACACACACACACACACACACACACAGATGGTCAATTAATCAGTTATCGATCGATCAGATAGTTAAGATCACATTTTTAATACAAAGGTGTAGCAATTCTGTCCAAATTACCTTTTTTGAGGTTTTATCTAAAAGAAGTCCAATGGACTTTTCTCTCAAAGACATTTATATTCAGCGTCATCTATTTTTGAGAACAGGATATTTTATAAATCAAGATCTGTGACATCTGACGTGACCTGTGATTCGGTGCAAACCACAGTGGAGGTGAGATCGTTCACTGCCTGAGAAGATGAAGATGAAGTCGCCCGAGGTTCTAGTTCCACACGTTTCCGGTTCACAGTGGGACAAAGTTTAACCACAGTAATTTACCTGCTGCTCTAACATCTACCTACCAAATATCCCACAAATGTCAGGTATGCCACAGAGAGCAGCACCGCCAGCACATAGAGCCACACGCTGTTCAGAGTCGTCACGTAAACCACGACGAAGTAGGTGTTGATGGAGCAGACGAGCAGGATCACCGCTCCCCCTCCGATCTTATACACCCTGCACAGAGAAGACCCCCGTGTTTAGAGATAGAGGGAATGAAACGAGTGGAGGATTATCTGACTCTGTGATGAAACTTACAGTCCGTTGGCAAACTCGTTCATGAGAGAAGGAAGACTGGTGAACGTGAGGATGGGAATGAGGGCGAATGGCAACTGGGAGAGAGGAGAAGAGAGGAATGGGAAGGGTACCCCCCCACAGAGAGTTTATTATATGAATGTTGATTTGCTTTTGATTTCATGTGGAACTGTGTCATTACTTCTTATCACTGAAATGAATGGAGAGGAGAAAGAATGAGCTTAATAGAAGAACTTGCTGAGAACCAGTGTTTGGTTCTGTTACACATCTTTTTAATTAGTTCCATTATACTTTATTTTCTTTTTATCTACTTGTGTTCCTCCCTCGTTTTCCCTTCTCTGCAATGCAAACACGCACCGTCACGTTTTAAAGTCATTTCATCTGTATATGCAGATATTTTACTGCTTTTCACTCAAAACATTCTCAACATATTTTCCCTGCTCGGTCTATTTCAGTTTGCACCACAATCACCCACCTACACCCTGACCACCCTGGGCCTGTCTGACTGCATACTTATGTTGTGTGCTTATCTATATAGTACATATAATATTTCAAATGTTGTGTACGTATATTTTGTGTACGTATATGTCGACACCGGTGATCAGAGAGAAACAGCATCTTTCCATCTATGTCCTCAGCAAATGTCGGAATTGACAATAAAGACTTGATGTGTTTTGTTAATGCTTGTTTGATGTCTGATGCTCCACAGTGACTTTGACCTTTAACCTCTGCAAAGATCAAAACTGATTCAGCAGGTCCAAGCTCCAAAAACACTGGATCCTACATTTCCTGTGTCCTTTTAAATCTCTTTAAGTTTACAGCTTTTTACAGACAAAAGTAACAAAAGATAAATATATATAATTTAATATTAACATTATTGCAGCTCAAACCCTTAAAAACCAACAGAGCTCAAAGAAGAGTTGTGTTAGATTCTGATATTAATTAAATCAGGTTATTTACAGAATTTAAACTGGAAACTGATAAAGAACCTAAATCCAAAGAGCCGGTTTATTTTCTTTATATTAATGTTTGTAAGAAGGGAAAATAAACTGCTATGAGATGAAGGTGATAGAGAAGAAGGAGGAACCAGCCAGAGGTGGAGAGAAGTGGAGCCCCACCTGCATGCTCTGCAGCACGTTGAGGAAGTCGTTCATGCCCGTGAGACGATGCACGTCCTGGAAGATGGCCACCAGCAGGGTGGGGGTGATGGCGATGGAGCGGGTTAACAACACCCGAGCGAAACGCGTCCAGTGCAGTTTCAAGAAACCCTGAGGGCAGGAAACACATCAGTCTGTGACATTTACCACAGACACGCACTCGTTTTACGAGGAGAACGACGACCTGCACCTCGCTCACATTCCACAGAGGCTTTAATGTACAGCTTCATAAACAGGCTAAAATTCAATAACACCATCAGACTGGAAATATTTGTTATGAGCATGAAGGACACGGCTGACATTTCCCCTGTGTGTGTGTGTGTGTGTGTGTGTGTGTGACTAACCTCCATAACAAACTGTCCAGAGTACGTTCCAGTCATGGTGGAGCTCTGACCAGCTGCGAGGATCCCCACGGCCCAGATGTAGAGCGCCACTGGGCCAAAGAAGCAGCCCAGCACCACTCCCTGTAACACGCACACACACACACACACCAGCACCATCGATAGAATCAACTCAGGAAAACAAACTCAGCAGAGTTACACACACACCAGACAACAAGCAGAGTCTCATTGGGCTTTAGTAAAACCAACAGACGGACATGACAGAAGATACAAGTTTGAATTTAAAGCTGTTAAAATCAACATTTAAAACTAGAAGGTCTCAGATCTGAGGTAAACATGAAAACACTCTCACCCCTTTGTAGATGTCCACCTCCAGAGTTTGATTGTCCAGAGGGAACATGTGTGAATGAGGACTTCCTGAATCATTGCAGACGTTGTACTGGAATAAAAAAGAAACACAGATCTAGACCAGAAGGCCCCAAAAACAAATACACACACATGAAACTCCACAGATTGAAGCTCCACAGAGCGACACTCACCACCTCCATGTTTGTGCGACCGTAGAAAGCCTCGGCGAAAACAGCCACCACGAAGACATTAATGAGGAAAGAGATGAAGAGGGCGACGGTCGACTCGATGAAGAAGTATTTGTTGGCCTCTTTGACTTCCTTCCTGTTGGTTCGATCCACTTCTCGAGACTGAAAGAACACGTGTGATGACGAGCTGTTACACTGACGATGAATACAGGGAAAGACGTGACACTGAGGAGATCATCCAGCAGGTTCACCTTGACCAGAGCAGAGTGGAGGTAGATGTTGTGAGGCATGATGACGGCTCCCACGATGCCGACGGCCTGAGCCATCTGAACGGGCCCGCAGCCCTGGCAGTACGGCACGAACATCCCCTTCAGCAGCTGACCCTGGTCCGGACTCACCGTCACATACTGAGGAAGAGGAGGAGGAGGAGAGTGTTGTGTTGCTCATGTGTGAAAGGTGAACTCCAGAGAAAGTCCAGACCCAATGTGTGTAATTAGGTGCAGCTTGATTGAATTCAAGGGGGCGTTGGCGGAGGTGAGATCTCCACTTTAAATGTTTGTACCTCATATCCAAACGTGATGGCCATGACCGTGATGAGTAAACCAAAAAAGGCTTCCAGCTTCCTCAGACCTGCACAGAAGAATTTCACTTTGATTTGACACTGATCCACGAGCAGCTGTGACGACGTGTGAGGACGCGACAGGAAGCGACCACAACACACCGTACTTGTCCAAGGCGAGGAAGACGAAGGTGTCGACGATGGTGATGAGGACGCCGCCCCACAGGGGAATCCTACACAGACACACAACATCAACTTGTTAAAGCTCTCGTGTGGCCCAGCGGTCATCATGTCCGTGTTTGAGTCTGTTCACACAACCTGCCGCTGGAGAGGAGGTTGAAGGCGATGGCACAGCCGATGACCTCCTGCATGTCCGAGCCGATGATGGCCAGCTCCACCATCACCCACAGGATGTGACGCGGCACCTGGACAGACGGCAGCGTCCGCTCAGCGGTTTTAAACATGAAGCACGTTCAACAAGGAGCATGAAAACAAATGGAAAGTGTCCAACCTCTTTCTGATTATAATAAACTACAGTAATAAACTACAGGAGGAGGAAGAAACGAGTCTATTTTCCTTTTGTAGATGCTACCAACAGTTTTCTTATATATTTATTTAATATAAACATCCTTAACTGATGATAATAATCCTCCATAAACATTGCTACTGTAAAAAACATGGCTGCCTCCGTAAAGAAGACCCGCTCCTGATGTAAAGTAGTTAAATATAAAGTAGTTAAATATAAGTAGTTAAATATAAAGTAGTTAAATATAAAGTAGTTAAATATAAAGGCCCATTCTAGAGTAAAGAAAACAACAATTCATACACTTTAGATGAAACACACCAGTGAAAACATCACTGGGATTATTTCGTATTCAAACTCTATCAATAGATCCTTTCACCTAAATCTTACACACTGAACCTTTAGATAATCCAGGATTTGCAGCTTCTGTAAGAACAGAGCAGGTTGTGCAACGAGAACGTTTCAGTGAAGCAGGATTTCAGTTTAAAGCTCCTGTTGAACGTTCCTCTGATAAAGACCCTGACGTGTGGTTGTGTTCAGGAGCAGTGAGACCTGTCATCACCTGCTGGGATCAGACCTTTCACAGACTCACCGTGTGGTACTGGCGGTTGCAGACCTCAGCCAGGTGCATCCCTGTGACCACGCCCAGGCGCGCCGCCAGCCTCTGCAGCAGCAGGCCGATGATGGTGGCGCCCAGCAGCACCCAGAGGAGCTGAGGACAGAGCAGGTTCCTCCATCAGGAGCTCAAACACGTTTCAATCGTTCACATATAATCCCACAGTTTCAAGTTCACGCTGTTACGACCCAGTCTCAGAATTAGTGAAGCCATTTGTACGGGTCTCCTCGGTGGAGATTCTGAAAACAGCCATAACCTGCAGCCTCACCTTGAATCCGGCTTTAGCTCCGGACTGCAGGTCGGACTCGATGTTCCCTGGGTCCAGGTAGGCGATGCTCATCAGGAAGCCCGGCCCAGTGAAGGCCCACAGCTTCCGCAGACTGAAGCTCATCTGCTGGAGACAAACAATCAGGAAATCACCTCCGATTAATGCTGGGAAACATAAATTATGTTTGTCAATACCAATATTTTCATGAAATAAAATAGTTTGGTACTTTTACTCTTAATCAAGTACGTTTTTGTCTATTCATTTGTACTTCTACTTTAATAAAATGTGAGTACTGAGTCCCCTCCTCGACTCGTCCACTGTCTTACCTCACTGTCCTCGTCGGGAACAGGGACCTTCCGGTCGAAGTACGTGGTGGCGACGGGCTCATGGTTCTGTTTCTGGAGGAAGACGGAGGGAGCGGCGCCTCGGTGTGTGTGTGTCGTCTGGATCACGCTCACACACTCTCTCTCTGCCGCCACATCTGGAGCTAAAATATCACACAAACATGGTGAAACATCACACAGATATGCACAAGTGTAGAAAACACACACACACACACACACACACACACACACACACCTAAAAGTTAATCATGAAACTTGTAACACCTACAACTTCACCGGCTGAGGAAGTTACTGGGAAACGATCGGAAGCAGCTGGTTCAGCTAATTTTTATTTTATTGTGTGAGGAAAGTTTGAATCCAGGGATATAGGAACGTTGGCCTGATGGTGGCGCTGCAGAAACTAAAAGTTTCACAAGGATTCAGGCTCTGGTCATCATGAACATCTGTACAAAACTCTATGGTAATGAATAAAGCAGCTGTCGAGAGTCCTGCAGCTCCATTGAAACCACGAGTTCAACATATCCAGGATCTGTTCTTTATCCGTCTTCACTGGACCTGACGTCGTCCTGATAACCTGAACTATGAGGCTGGTTACCAACAGTCAACTCTGGGTTTTCTTATCATGTGACAGTGACTTTCAGTATGGGTGAAACGTAAATGATGATCACATGACCTGGATGTGTTGACCTCTCTCTGTCGTACAGACCCTGGACTCTGAGCTCAACATGTAGAATATAGAGCAGGGATATAAACTCCAGGTGTAATGAGGATTTGTTACGCAGGCTGACGGCAGACGTCTTGAAGCAGGAGCAGAGTATTTGACCATGAGACGTCCTCACCTGGTGCTGTGGTCCGTGCGTCCTCCTGGCAGCTGGGGACACTGGGCGGCAGGGACGAGATGTGGAAGCTCTCGGGTGTGGGATCTCTCACTGGAAGCAGACAGCTCATTAAACTGGATTATTGGATATGTTAGAGGATCACAGAGAACACTGCAGATATGATGGATGTCTATCTATCTATCATGTTATGTCCAGTTGTTAATAATAATAAACTTTATTCATAGTAAATTTTCCCAGAGTTCCACAGTTATTCACAGTTCATTGACTAAAAAACAGAATATCTAAAATCTTCATTAAATCTTGTTAAAGGTGATTTGAAGAAGAACCAGAGGATTAAATGATAATAAGTCTCACAGCTGCATCCTGGTATTTGACATTAAAGCAGGTTTTATGACAGGAAACGATAACATAAAAAACACTGATCACATGATCAACGTGAACTTCGTCACAGAATAAAACTTGAAATGAGAAGATTAAACTACAGAGATATGAAGAGAGGTGAGATGCATCACTCGTTTTCAGTGAGAGGAGACGAGCGAGACTCACCTGAGCGCAGGAAGGACAACATCTTCATCTTCTTCTTCTTCTTCTTCTTCTTCTTCTTCTTCTTCTTCGTCTTCTTCGTCTTCTTCTTCTTCTTCGTCTTCTTCTTCCTCACCTGTCTCTTGTCTCCTGTCTCCTGTACCTCTGTCTGTCTGTCTGTCTGTCTGTCTCTCTCTCTCTCTCTCTCTCTCTCTCTCTCTCTGTCTCCTGTCTCCTGTCCCTCTGTCTCTCTCTCTCTCTCTGTCTGTCTGTCTCTCTCTCTCTCTGTCTCCTGTCCCTCTGTCTCTCTCTCTGTCTGTCTTCTCACTCAGTAGAAAACAAACACTCCACTGTTTCACCTGAATCCGGAAAATGCTTCATGCTCCTCCTCCTCCTCCTCCTCCTCCTCGTTTCCTTGTGGTTTCCAGAGGAATGAGAGGAGGGAGCAAGTTGGACATTGTTCCCTGAGAGGAGGAAGAGGAGGAGGAGGGTGAAGGAGAGGAAGAGGTGTGGACTCATCGGACAGGTAGGTCAGGAGGAAGAAGAGGACAAAGGACAAAATCACAGTCACAGATGTTTGTCCGGTTTCGACCACGTGACCTGGTTTACTAGTCTGAGCAGACTGTCAAAATAAAACACACCTGCTTATTATTTTATCACTATAAATATATAATTATATATAATTGAAAATCAAATAACACAATTTCAAAGTAACTCGTGCCGCATGTTCTTCATAAATATCTTAGTCTTTACTTTTAAAATAAAAACGTCATTACATTTTTCCGGGCTCCAACTTTCAAAATAAAGCCTTTATTATTTCTGATTTGCATCATTATTATAATAGAGGAATGCATAAATAATTTACAGTTAAGCTGTGTGAAAGGTTTTGATATGTTTGGATAAATAATAGTAATACATCTTATGAGATATTAATGATATTGAAACACGTTCACAGACTTAAAAACTCGTCTTGTAAAGTGAGTCTGTATGGAAGGTATTGATATATCATATTAGAATTATTATTATTATTATTCAATCTTCTGAGATATGGATGATATTGAAACATGTTCACAGACTCAAACACTTGAAAACAGCCCCTTCCTGCTGCAGGAGGTATAGCGCCATCTAGCTGCAGAGGAACCGTGTGGTTTGTGTTCATGTCCACCAAAGAGATAAGATGGTCCCACACTGAGCAACACGAACAACCACTGGGTGGCGTCAGAGGCTGGGTTTGTTCTTCACTGATCAACACAAACCAGGAGCTGCTCCTTTCCTCCAGTGATGGATTCAGACACCTGAGGTGGAAACACCTGAACCACAGAGAGGACGGCTCTGTTCCATTCAGCTGCTCCTTGACCGGACTCACACAGCAGCTACATGGAACTCAGCCACTCACACCTGAGCGCCTCGTCCTGTGAGCCTTCTGGTTGCAGGTTAAAGACGTTTTTCATCTAACTGTAGAATTATGTTGATGTTCACATTGTTTTATTTCTACACATGGAGCCTGAATCAGAAGAAGCAGAAACTATAAAGACTGTTACATCAGGGAAAAGGCTGCACTCAGCGAGTACTTTAGCTTTAAATACTCCAAGTAGATTTAGAATCAAGTACTTTTATACAAGTAGAAGCAACTTAAACCTACAAATACGTAGTTTCTGATGATATAAAATCTGCAAATCGTCACATGGGAGAAGCTGCAACCAGAGGACTTGAGGTTTAATCGCTTCAAATCACCAAAACAATTGAATGACAGTTCAATTGGTTGCTGGTTAATTATCTGTGGATCCACAAATCGATGAATGAACTCTATCTGTTGCAGCTTTAATCTGATCAGATGACGTCTGGGTGTCGTTCACCTGAGGGAGAGTTCCATACCAGGAAACATGTCCGTAGACATATTGGAATAAACGAAGGATGATCAGTTTTTATTGTCCTGAAACCACAGGAGCTCACAGCCACACCTCACATGCTCTGAGCCACAGGAAAGAAGAGACCGAGGGAGACTGATTATCATGAGATCGTCCGATCCCCGTTTTTAATCCAATAGTTTTTCTGAGTCAGCACACGGCAGCAAACAATCTGCATCTGAGCTGAAAGAGCTTGAACACACGCTGCCGCTTGTCACGTCGACAAAAAGTTGGTGTGCGATGAAGTCAGATGTTTTCAAAGTGTTTATTTTGGCAAGCACCATTCGAAGTAGAGCAAATCTGTCATGTGCTTCTGTTATGTGATGAAGAATAAAATTATATACCCATGCAAAATTCCCTGTGAAATGTACATACGCTTCTTTATTGCAGAAAGGTTAAGTGTCACTGAAATCTCACTGATTTCTCTTTTTTATTTTGTGTCTTTTTTATGTTTTCATTTTTTATTTTTTTTACTTGTAATGACTTATTGTTTCCGTCGCCTCCTCGGTGTCGCCCCCGTGTTTGTTGGTTGGTTTCAGTTTTCGGTCTTTTATTCACCAGCATTGATTAGCTTGTAGAAATTTGAAAGATCATTAAACATAGTCGTCTGGAAATGTATGTCTGTGTGTCACGATTTCCTCTAAAATCATACATCCGTACAAAATCAAAGTGAGTAAAAAAACACACACAAAAAAAAGAGGAAGTAAGTACAAATCAAAGCAAGAGGATCATAAAGAAAAAGAAACATGTCTCTGTGCATCCTGATATTGAAACTGGAAAAATCCTCGCATCATCTCGGATTCGGTTATAAAGCCCGTTTACACTTTTCTCCCTCCTCACAATTCTCGTTTGATGTCTTTTAATTCTTTTTTCGTCCTTATTTTCATCAGTTCTTTAATTATTGAAAAGGAGCATCTGGCTTCCTTTTGTTGTACGAAACAAGAGGAGAAATCCTCCGGTGTGTTGTCTGTTGATGCTCCGGGCATCGCTCGGCTCCTCTCAGGAACCTGTCGCCAACGTCAGTCTGTATTATTCAATATTAGCTCATTTACATCTGCACTCGGAGATGAGGTCTGTCCCTCTGCACGGCCCGACTCATACGGTGGTGACCCTCATCACCACCTCCCGGTTGGCGGCAGCGCTGATCCGCGGGTGGTTGGGCCTCAGCTGGCTCAGGATGTGCAAGATGGTGTAGCCACAGTGGTGGTTCAGAATAGTTCTAAGCCTCCTGCTCTGTCGCCCGCTGCTGCTGCTGGCCAGGCCGTGAGGGTTCCCGCGAGAGCCGCGATTCCCCGCCTTGCTGGAGCTCAGCGGGTCGCCCAAGTCCTTGGATTTCTCATAGTTCAGAACTTTCCACTGCTGATTAACAGCCTGCCATCGTTTGAAGATTCGATACACCGATGATCCCTCGTGGATGATGAGGCCTGGGCAGGGAGAGAAAGAGGGAAACAGGGTGAGGGACGGCCCGTGTATTCCCACCGCGTTACATCAAATGCTGTTTCGAAAAGAACATAGGTAGCCACTTCCCAGCTCGCCTGTGGATGAGAATAGACAGTTGGCAATAATCACAGTGCACAAATCTGACGCCATCTGTTCCCTGTGTTGTTTTACACAGGCGACTCACGGCCACTCGTGAACAGTCGACCAGGTGACTGCTGGAAAACAGTCTCCTGCTCTCCGAGGCATCATCAGCGTTTGGCTGACGTATGCACCATCTGCTTATTTCCTTTTTTAAAATATTGCACGACCTTAACCAGCAGAATGTGAATACATGCTTTTGTCGCCATGTTTGTTTGTCCTTGCATAATGCAGCTAAGGTTTATTAATATTTGTGTTGTTGCAAAGCACATCCTGTTTCCTTTGCTACTCCTCTTGTTGCATAATGCATCTCTCCATGCTGCGACACCTCATCCTCTTACTATGTGATGTTGTTATCCACTGATCCTTTCAGGCTTTTTATACCTCTGCTGTTGGAGGTTTCAACGTTTTCCTTTACCTATGCAGACGATGTCCATGAAGCCGTACATGCCGTAGCAGATCTGGAAGAGCAGGTCCTGGCGCTGCCACTTGGCCGAGGGGCTGAGGGAGGACCAGATGAGCCAGGAGATGCTGGCGATGAGGAACAGGGAGCCCAGGATGATGGCGGCTATCTGCACCTTCTCGATCACTGTCAGAGAAATGGCCTGCCACTGGAAAAACAAGAGGAAGCGTGTTGATCAGCGGTGGGAGAAGAGCTCAGAGTCTTTACTGAGGTCAGACGTCCTGAGTTCTGCTCACGTTCAAGTTCATTTTGGTTCTTTTTCTAAACTGTCTTCACCAAAAACACACGTGTCCTTGGGAATTTAACAACATACGAAGCTACAAGAAACACAAAATAAAGGAAAGATGACAGAGTTTCCTTGAAATATGTAAAATCTTTAGTGATAATAGGTCAGAACAGTTCAGGTTCAGTAGAAATACTGTAACATTATGTGTGAACAGAACCAATCGGTTGTGGAGGACTTCCCCTGCCTCCGCCTGAGGATTGAACTGATGAAGGTGGACGGGGATGAAACGGAGGAAGACGACGACCACGATCAAATAGTGTTTGGCACGAGGCCACGTGCGTTTGAGCCCACAGTGAATCTTCATTGGATGAAACAATGTACAAACGCCCCTGAGGGCCGGATGAGTCACAAAACATTTGAAACCATTAAACGAGAAGAGAGAACATGACTTGGATGTAAAAAAAATACTATGATAGTATTGTTTTTGACTTATATTTGGCAAATAACAAGAAAAGTATAAAACCACTATAATATCACTTATTTATTCCTCCCTTCAGTCCAACAGTCTCCTTGTGAAACCACATTTAAATTCACTAGATCTGGATTTTTTATTTGGAGCTGCACCAAATTACACAAACTCATAAATATCAGTCCTGTAATCGTGTGAAGATCCATGAATTATTCCCTGAGAAATCAAAGAAAATGCTGTAAAACCATGTTTGAAGAAAGAGGAAGAATTAACGGCTCCTTCCCCGACTCGTGTTGCGTTGTAATCCGTTCAGTAGTTTCTGTGTAATCCTGCTAACTAACAGAAAAACAGAACCTCCTTCTTGGCACAAGAGACCGGATTAAAACTGGGGGAAATGTATTTTTCATTTCATGGGGCATTTAAAAAATAAAAATACTCGTTCTGTATAACTGCTGTTTTTATTCTACTGCTCATGATGTTGTACAATGTTTAATGCACCAGTGCATAAGCAGCATTTACTAAAGGTGGAGGCAGCTTGAATTAGGGTCAAAAGTCACAGTATAAATCTAAAGGGGCTTTGTCTTCACACATCTTCGTGGATTCCTTTGAGAACTAGAACAAGACTTTGTGGATTCCAAGATCTGTCCCCAAAAAATGTCATTGGTTCTACCCCTCCACGAAAGTTCATGGAGTAATTTCTTTGTAATCCTGCTCACAAACAAATGTATAAAACATAAACCCCTTTGGTGCAGATCTGAATAAAAATCTACTGCTCTGAGACACAGAAATCTACACATATGAGAACAGGCTGTACGCACACGTGAATTACACACACACACACACACACACACACACCAACACGTTCATGGCGCCTCCTCAGTAGGTTTCAGAGCGGCTGGCTGCGTCTGAGGAGGAGGGCAGAAGGACAGGTGACGCAGAGGGAAAGTGTGTCAGCACCATATGACCACATGAAGAGCGCTGGGTCTGATACTGCAGCGTCTGGACGTCGTGTGTGTGACGGTGAAACCCACTTCTTCTGACCTGAGCAGAGTCCCGACCAATCCCAGGGTTCGGTGTGCTTCGGTAACAAATCGATTTTCAAAGATCGGTAACGACGAGCGATGATACGACCGATGCTTGAGTCTCATCGCTTCAAGTCAACCTGACAGCGAACGATGCCCAGTTGTCTATGTAGGTTTCTACCTCCACCACAGAGGTTCTGTTTCCATTCATGTTTCTTTGTTTGTCGGCCAGGATTACGGAAAAACTACTCAACCGATTTCCCTAAAATTCTGTGGAGGGGTGGTGCACGACGTTGTTAATTACATTTTGGTTTCGGATCTGGATCAGGGAGAGGATCCAAGATATTTTTTCACATTGCGAGATAAGATCATTTCTTTGATTTCCCAGAGAAGAATTCATGGATCTTAATAAAACTAATCAGACATCAGTTTAGAGGTATGAACTCTACTGAGTGACATTATAGTTGTAGTTGTTTATGTGTCACTGTGCATCGATCGGGCTGTGATTTTTCTACCAGGGGCCACAAAGGGGCCACAATTTACACGAAGGGAACATTTAAGTCATTATCAGCTGTCAGCTCTGTAGATTGGAGCAAAGTCAAAAGGGATATTTTGAAAATTGAAAGTTAGTAAGTGATAGGTCCCCCCTGGATCCCCCCCCCCCCCCCCCCCCCGGCCCTGGTGTGTGTGTGCACCAGCTTCACGTTACCTGCAGAGGGTTCTTGGTGCTGATGGCCAGGACCTGGTACTTGAAGTAGCAGAGCTCACAGCTCCAGGAGCCCCTCTCGCTGATCCAGCGGATGAGGCAGGGCTGGTGGGTGCAGCGCACAGAGCCGTCACAGCGGCAGGGGCTCAACAGCTCGCCCTGCAGGACACGAGGGAAATAAACATCAAATATCATTCAAATACTGTAAATGTGCTCTGATCTCTGTGAGCGACACAATCGTTTAGTGAGGTGAGGATTCAGAAGGTGTGTTTGTCCTCGATGAGGCTTTGGATTCATGGTCAAGAATCTGTTTGTCTAATTTTTCACTTTCCCCCCAAAAAACAAAACCCTTCATGGGGTTGTTGATATTTTCTAAAACACAATCTCACTAAAACTTTGACACAGGAATAGTTCAACATTTAGGGATGATTCACTTATCAGTGTTCTCTCAGAAAGAAAGGAAATAATTGAATTTACCACAAAAAGGTTGAACTGTTCCTTTAATCATGAATAAATAACGAGGGAGCCTTCAGCATAAAGAATTTAACACCATGTGCCCTGATTTAAACTCAACGACTTTTCTCCACAACACAAAAAACGCACGTTAGGAGTGAAATTGGAATTTTTCCCAAACGTGTGTTGAGCCTCTTTTCTCACAGATGTTGAGTCTGTGTCGTCAGCGACTCAGGACTCAGGTGAAACTGAAATTATACTGAAACTTTACTACAACGTAGAAATTAGAGAAGACGTCAGAGGACATGATGTGTGAGACACGGAAGAAAGAAAGAGATGATAGATAGATAGACATGTTCACCAGCTGTCACTTGCACTCAAAGATGAATTGATTAGAATTCAGGGGTCAAAGGTCAAAGGTCTTAAAGAAAGATATATGTATCCTGACGGTGGCTGGAGACGTGAACCACAGGGAGGTGGTTTTCATCCAGTCCCTGAGAGACGGGCGACCGTTGTCTCTTCGGCACCACAACATCACCTGAAGCCTGTTGGCGTGTTCGCCACATTAAGGATGACCACATTCAGGCTGTCAGCGCCATTCAACGTCAAACCTCTGCCCAGTCACACGGCCACTCGTCTGATGGCACGCTACACATCCACATCCTCATTTCACATCATATCTCACCTTATCTCATCTTATATATCTTGTATTGTTTTGTGATTGTATCGTATTGTTTTGTATTATTTAGGGGAAACGTAGTTTGAGCTGAGAAGGATCCACCCGTTGGAGCCTTGGTTTCTCAGGGATGAGAGGATGTACTTTTCAGCTGCATGTGAAGGAGCCTTGGAAACAGTCTATTCGTGCGACTGTGACATAATCAGGCTTCAAATGCAGCCTCAGAAGGAGGCAGAGCTGAAGTTCCTCTTTGGACTCGAGATGGAGGACGGACCCAACAACTGATGACCGTTAACACAACTTACTGATGGAAAATCATTTCAAAGTTTCTTCTTTGCATTGACTTAAGATCAAGTTCAATAAAAAGCAGGTTGAAATCTGCGCATGTCTGAGAACAAATTTCCAAATTAATGAAATCCTCTGTCGGCGACTCAGAAATGTGAATCACGTTTGCGGTAACTTTCCTGGGAATTGAACCGACTCAGCTTCAACCGTGTTGACGCAAACACCGCTTCATATTTTTTTTTCTGTCCATCTGCAGCACGCGTTCCCCCATCTGGCTCGTCTGACCTTCCCACTTATAATAAAAGACTTCAAGTGTCCCAGTGCATAAAAGATGGTGTTTGGCAGATGAGCCACATGCCACTCATAAACTTTAAAATAACTCGCCTGCTGACATTATACAGACAACACAGAGAAGGTCAGAGGGATACGAGCAGCCAAATAAAAACTATATGAAAGCAAACATTTCTAAAATGTCAAACTGTCATTGAGAGGTGTGTGTGTGTGTGTGTGTGTGTGTGTGTGTGTGTGTGTGTGTGTGTGTGTGTGTGTGTGTGCCTGTGTGTAAACAAAGAAGTCAAAAAGCTGTGGTTATAATTTCAAACCATCAACTTGCACAGACGTAAATGTACATCTCGTCCAAACACACCAGAGGGATTTTCTCTGCACATGCATCCAATTAACACTATTCAGTCATGGGTACATGCAGAGACTCGTGTTATTTGCCTGCACGGTTTCTTCAAAGTGCCTCAGAAATCAGGTTCGAGATTTGCAGGCCGAGGGAGAGAGTCGTTTGATGTTCAGAAATACTGATCATCCTGCTCGAGATCACAAGATGCACACGGGTGAGTTTAGCTTTGGGAAACTGAAGCGAACGTGCGAAGGTTGTTTTTGATTTATCTTGATGAATCTAAACGACTGAAAACACAAATGCTCTCGGTTGACAACTTTGTTCTGAATCTGCAAAACAACCTCGGAGGTAAACATACGCCTTGTTTCCAGTTTAATGCAAGAAAAACAACACAACATTTACCAGATAATTACAAAACTATCAGAGATAATAAAGCCAGTTGTTGTTGCTCTGGGCGTTTTCAGGACTTTTTATACCGACTCAATTCGTTTCAAATAACCGAGAGAACATTTTTTATGAAATGCTTCTTTGCAGATTTGCAGATTCTGACTTTTTTTTAAAGTAAATGCTTTTATCTAAAGTGTAAAAAACACATAGAGCAGGATGTTCATGATAAAAGAAACTGGGCCACGCAGGGATATGTTTGAGTGAATAACACCAGCAGTGAAGACGCATCACTCGTGAAGTTAACCTACTTCCACATTTTAAAGGACGAACCTGGAGTTTTTCTTTGTTTTTCCTACTTTTAACACTAAACACTAAAAATATAGATTCAGGTTTAATAAACGCTGACGAGTTTGTTATGATCAGGTGAATATTTCCGGCAGCAGGGTCGTGTTTGTGGTGAAAACTGAGGATCTCTACTGGGTCGTTAGCGTCTGACCCATAAACAAAAACTACAACAGGAGTCGTTTCAGCTAAAGAGACAATAACGTTCAACTGACGTAGCCCACTAGTGGCCATTTGTTCAATGTATTTAAATGAGACGTAATGAACTGCACCAAATTACTTCATAAATATCAGTCTCCTAAATAAGATTTTGTTTCACCTACATCCCTGAATTGTTCTCTGAGACAGAAAGTGTAAAATAATTCCTGGATCTGTTCCCTGAGCCATTAAACCACATCCCTCCACCAAGTTTCATGTTAATCCATTGAGTAGTTTTTTACTTTCAGACAAACAAACAACCAGAGGAGCACGAAGCCTGTTTCCCACTGACGTCTATCACTTTCTGGCTTTTGTCTCTAATGTGAATGGAAACAATGCAGCTTCACTCTGGGGTCAAACCAGTAACAAAGGCTTTTTTCTGCTCCAGCTCCGATCGGCAGAGATAGAAACAAGACACCCGGGGAAAATATGCTGGTTTCTTTTGTGTTCTTCTTGTTGTTTACATCTTGGGAACAACGGGCGATCGTGATTTTCTTCTTCATATCGTTGCTAAATGCAAAACGGGCAAGACGGAAGGTGAGAGAGGAACAGAAACTGTCTGTTTGAGCAGGTTTACCCGTATTTAAAAAACCTGTGAACACTCGCTCATTGGTGTAAAGAAATTTATAATTTAGCAAAAACTAAAAGAGGAAAGACTAAGATAAAATAAAATAGGGTTTTGGTCTTTTCGTCGATATTCATCTAAGGGTTGGAAATTAACTACGCGTATGCAAGATGGCCGCTTCGGTGCGTAGCTTGTGCATGTCCTCGGAAAGTAACTTGACATGTACGCAAGATGCAATACCCACATAACAGGTCGGGGGCAGTAGCGAGTCCTTGACAGGGTCAGCGGTCACGTTAACAGACGGCGACAGACAGAGACGGAGAGTTTTGAAGACAAGCTACATGACCGGGTCTGAATTATACACATCTGTATGTTTTCTGTCTTGATCTCAACATCTGCCAAATGTCTCGAGTGTTGACATCTTTGTTTTTGTTTCCTGAGAATCCAGATGTGGTAGAAAAGATCGATATGAGTCAAAGATTCTGAGCAGAGCACTTTACTGGTTTCTGTGTCCTCCACTGGAATCTGTCAGTGACAAGCGTAGTGAGCGAGTGGTTGACGGGTAAGTTCTGGCCTAATAATAGTAACTTTATTTTTATAGCACATTTCAAGTAGCAACGTACTTTACAAGAAACAATCAGAGTGAAAATAAGTAGAAAACCTTCGTCCTGCAGACAAAGATTTACATTCAATCCCAGTCTACTTATAAAAGTTGTTTTGTGACCATGAGCAAATTGTTTTTGTGCCAAAACCTGAACCACATCGTTACAGGGATTTCTTTTCTATCAGTTTCTGTGGACACAGCGGTTGTCGCTCTGTTCACATCAGAAAACCGTTTGTTCCGTTGGGTAAAGACAAAGAAAACGTTTTGTTTGTGTTTTTGGACACTGGAGCTCTGAGGGAAATAAAAAATCACAAGCAGATCAGTTAATTTTCTCCTGGATTTGATGAATGTAGGACATGAGAGACATATTCAAAGACAAGAAGACACAACAAACAGGCCCCCCCCACACACACACACACAGACACACAGACACACACTTCCTGCTCGGCTGATCCGGTGTGGGTTTATCCCCCGAGGCCACGTCACAGAGCGTGAAGGTGTTAATTTGGCGTGTCACTTCTATGACTAAGAACATGGTCTCCCTCCTCAGCTCTAACCTTTAGACTAAGGTTTCCGAGGTGCCGCCGCCGCCCGACTCCAGACTGCGTGTCCCCGGAGGAAAACGCTGCTGGGCACGACGAGAGGAAAGGGCAGGCAGGGGTGAACACCACCTCCACCGCCACCAGCACCACCGCCGCCCCTCCTCACTCCAACACGCTTGTGTTCCCATGCAAACCTAAGACTGCCGGTCGCCTCCAGCAGGCTCTCACACACAATGTGGACAATGTGAAGTGGAGTCAGTGGCCCGGCCGCTGTACCACGGCACACGCTCTCACGCCTTTGACAGACACTTAATAAGGACTCATACTCCTCACAGAGCAAGGTGATTATGTCTGTAGGTAATTGACCCGCTGACAGCGACATGATCCCGGCCCCTGTTGTGACCTGCCTGAATAATGAAATAACAATAAAATGGCAAACGTTCCCTCCACCCGGCTCCCGAGGAGGAGTGAGGCACCTTTCCTCTGTGCGGGGGGGAGAGTGTGCTGTAAGACAAATATAGTGATATGACAGCGAGCGTGTAGTCTCGGGGTTTTCCCACAGTGCTTTGTTTGCTTGCTCTTTGTCTGAAGCTAAAAGAGGCAGCTCAGAGCCATGTTGCTCGATGAGTCACCTTGCCAAAGAGTCCAAAGCCCAAAACGTCAAGCTTTCATTAAAGGGAGACACTTGAGTGGGCAAGACGGAAACCTGGGTTTGATCCCCGTCTGTAACACCGAGTGGCCTCATGTCGAAGAGAAGCCTGAACTGATTTATCCACTTTACTATGTCTCACAATGGAAACTCCGAGGCAGATGTCATAAATTAGCACATGGGCTGTAATAACACTATACGCCGATCATAGGGAAGTGACTGAATGGTAATATCCATCTGTGCTCCTGCAGGATTTACAGTGTTTCTAATTATCTCAGGCTTCAGAACTACCTGCTGAGCCAGGCTGCACAGGTTTCTGCACATCTGGCGAGAGCCACGTCTGGCCTTACAAAACTTATTGTTTTGTTTGGGCTCCGGTAAAGACCGCGAACCGGAGAGCGAAGGAAGAGGAATCAAACAAATGAATTTCAATCGTCTCATCACAGTCGACAGCAAACAGACGAGCAGCTGATCGTCCTGTTCTGTGACACATTGATTTACATTTACAAAATGACTCAAGCACATTCACTCCCTCTCACTTTATCTGTCATCCCGCAGACCTAATTGGTTAAGTTTCTTTGTTGCTATGCTGGCCAGATTTCAGATGTGTGGGAACTGCTGCCCCTCCACCGCTGATTAGCTTAGTTGTGGAAACAGTGTGATTGTGGACGAGCAGATTACGGAGCAGTCGTCCTCACGGGAGATTCAAAGCACAATATTTGCCTCTGAAAAGCAAAGGGAGTGAGGACGCTGATGTAGGGAGATATAAACGAATCTGGCTGTTTTGAAATGATGGTCACAAGCTCTGGGCCTGTAATCCTCGACTGTTTTTGAAGGAGGAAGGTGGGTGGGAGAGAGAGAGAGGGATAGAGGGAGAGAGGGAGATGTAGGACAGGATGGTTGTAGTAGCTCCACTGAATCAGAGCCTTTGTGATTTGCTGTGTAACAAAAAACCAAAATGGCAGATTACAGTGAAGAACAAAGTGATTGTGTTTAAATCCCTGAACTCAAAACTCATCTTCTCACAACTGAAAGAAAGCGTTTTGTGTTTTATTTTATTCGTAGTGTCTCTTTCTATTAAATTGAAGTGTCTGTGAGTCCCTTTGCTAACATGCATAACTACTATTATTATTATTATTATTATTATTATTATTATTATTATTATTATTATTATTACTAAAATGAGGCTGATGAATATTTCATGCATGGTCCAAAAAAATGGCAGCTCCACAAAGGCTCTGCATGTGCAGCACATTTGGAAATGCTAAACAAAACAAGCTGTCTGTCTGTCTGTCTGTCTGTCTGTCTGTCTGTCTGTCTGTCTGTCTGTCTGTCTGTCTGTCTGTCTGTCTGTCTGTCTGCACATCCAGGACGTGGCCTCAGCATCACACAGGAACCATTTCTCTGCTGCATGCATGCCTCTACCTGCTCTGGGCCTTGGAAACAGATCCGGCACTGGGGGGTCCGCAGGCTGCTGTTGGTGCTGGCCAGAGACACAGCGTCCAGGCCCACTTGCAGCTTGGGCTCCTTGTCCTCGAACGCCAGGCTCCGGGGCCGCGGGTCGCTGCCGTAGTACTCCTCCTCGTCGTCCCGGGAATGGCAGTCGACGAACGGGGGCCAGCCGCAGCCGCCCATCCCCAGACCTCGCATGGTGGTGGTGGTGGTGGTGGAGCGTCTCTCTGTGTCTGACTGTCTCGAATCGGATCGCATAAACACCAGGACCTTCAGTTCATTGAAAAACATGCGGATCCGATACTTGAACATGTTTGGCTACATAAAGTAGACTGGAGCAAACCGAGGAAATGTTTTTGTCCCTATTATTATGAATATGATTATTGTTCTTATTCTTCATACACCTGCTGGGATCCTCTTCATCGTGGCTCCTGCTAATCAGACAAATAAAAGCTCTCGCCCCACTGATGGCATGTGTGTCTAAGCCAATGCGGATGAAAGATTTTCCCTCTTCTTCATCACTTCAACAACTCAGCAAACGTTTTCCTCACATGCATCTTCCGGAAAACATCACAACTCGCACTGGTTCTCGTGTGCACGGTCCATTTTCTGCAGAAAACACCTCAGTGTGTGTGTGTGTGTGTGTGTGTGTGTGTGTGTGTGTGTGTGTGTGTGTGTGTGTGTGTTAAAGATGCACTATGTGGGCTTGCAGCAGAAATAGCCTCGGCTACATGTTTTGCTACCCAAAGCAGAAGACTGAGCGAGAGTGGACGAGTGGAGGAGAGAGCAGAGGATGGGATGTAAGACACAACGACACGCCATCCACACAGTCACATCTGGAGCTCTCGTCAAGAATCATAATCCAGATGTGTTGGAGGATAAAAATGGGAGTTTGACCATAAAATGTCTCCTCGATTCTTCTTATTGTTCTCTCTTCTTATTGTCCCTCTGTGTGTGGATCATCCCCCCCCCCCAGCGTCAGATCATGGTCCCGTTTTCCTCTCTACTCCATCTCCCCTGTGCGAAGCCTCCACCGACAATCCCCGACCATCCGAACCGTCGACATCAACAACAACACAACCCCCGCTCGTGTGCATGTTCCCCGGGAGCTCAGCTCAAACACGGCGACGCAGGAGCACCACAGAGCCCCGAGTTGCCCGTCGTCGCTCGATGTCCATCAGCATTTCGAAGCAAAAAATAAATAAATAAAAAATGAATAAAAATGGGGATCAACCGTCAGGAGGCTGAAGGATCCCGGAGATTGTCCCGATCAGACCGAAAGAGCCGCATGAAGACGCATCCGAGGGCAATTACCCGGCAGTAATGACATTGATTATTGGATCAGATAGATGGGGGGGTGATGATGCCGCTGCTTTTCCTCCTCGAAATGGTCGGCTTGGAGATTGAACCAACGCAGCAGCCACTTCCGGAATAGAGAGAGAGAGGAAGAGGAGGAGGAGGAGGAGGAGGAGGAGGAGGAGGAGAAGCACACAAACCCGGACTGTCACCCGGTAAACAAGCCGCTGTTTCTCCACCGCTCATCCACCCGTCGTCCCCCCGGTGACCGGTGAGAGTCTCCCCGGGATCCAGCTGCTGATCCAGCTGCTGCTGCTACCGAGCTGCCGCTGTCCGTGGTGCTGATCCCCGCTGCTGACGTGAGGGCTGCGGCCACATGCACGAGGTGCGCGCCAAGTATAGACCTGAGTGTGTGTGTGTGTGTGTGTGTGTGTGTGTGTGTGTGTGTGTGTGTGTGTGTGTGTGTGTGTGTGTGTTTAGGTCAGAGTTAACTATGGTTGAGTTTGGAACAAAATCTCCAGGAAATGAATGTGAGTCAATGTAAAGTCCTCTGAGATGATGGAGACATGACCCTGTGACCTCTTCCAGTAGAAACACTGACCTTTAGGGTTTAGGTCAAAGAAGCCTTAAAGGGATAGTTCACCCCAAAATGAAGATTGACTCATTATCTCCTCACCACTGCGCCGGTGGAGGTGAAGTGTTTGAGTCCACAACACACTTCTGGAGTCTCAGGGGTGAACAGTGTTGCAGCCGAATCCAAAACGATTGAAGTCAATGGTGACCACTTCTTCAAACACCTCCCCCCCTCAATCAAATGCCTCCATACTGCTCGTGTGCCATCATCCAAGTGTCCGTGAGCCCCGACATTCAAATTAAACTGTACACGGCGTCATTTACACCTTTAGGGTCAGCGTTAGGTTTAAGTTAGGTAAAGTTAGGGTTAGGGGGCGATAGGGAATACACATTTAGGGTTACGCTTTTCTACTTTTCTTATGCAGTATCACTACTTATTAAACTGAATACTACGTCTACCTCTGTAGATATTGAATCAGAGATTTAGAGGTGAGTTATCGAGAGGGAAGGTTCAGCTCCCTGAATCCTCCGTCTTCTTCTCATTACTGATGCCGCTCCTGAAGGTTCAGCACAACTAAAATAGAAACTTCACCGGAGCTTCGTCAGGTCTGCGGCTGTAAACGATGCTGCAGAGGAGGAAAGTGTCTCGGTGCCGTTTATCAGGAGGGTGAGACAAGGTAATTAGGGAAACATCACAGGCACAGGTCCAGAGGTCACTTTAATCTGCAGTTTATAGCGATGAAGCCGCCTCGTAGCTGCTCTGTCTCACACCCTCTGTCTTTCTCACGCTCTGCATTCTCCTCCATAGCAACACGTCGCACAAAATCCCCCGTCACACTGATCTTGATTGATTTTTCACCCTCTGCTTGTTACAGATATGGATTACTTTAAGCACAACAGTGGATTTGAGATGCAACGCCACACCTCGGCTATCATGCCATTGTTCCCCAACACATATGTATGTGTGGAGCTACACTCCATCGCTGGCAGTGATTAAGTGGAGGGATCACGAGAGTCGTCCAATTGTTACCTTCCCCACGGAGGTGGTGTTAGCACCCCTGTCCATTTGTTGGTTGGTTTGTGTATTTGTTTATAGGTAAGACTACACAAAAGGTACAGATGTATGATTACATGCAGGCGGTACATTGTGTGGGAGGGTTATGTTATCATGATGCCGTTGGGGGGGGGGGGTAAATGCTAATAAGCCGGTCATTCTGAAATAGTCTGTGTGTACGATAGTGTCAGAATCCAGAGGACAGACGCTCCAGCTTTATTCTCACATCCAGCAGAGGAAGAAACAATCATGTTTAATGTGCTGGAAACTGGAATTCTTCATCTTTTCTTCCAACTCCGGCTCAGAACAACGATTTCACATCCGCAGCTCGTTCACACGTTCACCGGCTGTTTTTAACACTGGTTATAATAAACTGGAGATTATTATAAAACGCTTGTCAGTGGCAGAAACTGGACATTTCAATAAGTTTGGGAGGAGAAAAATAAAAGTGTGTGTGTTTTTATCTCTAACATCCTCACTGGGGTACAACAGTAAAATAGGCCGAATGTTTTTTGTCATTGCTCTGTCGTCTTTTCCTGCTAAATACAAATGAAATGAAAACACGTCTTTTGTTTCTTTAGGTTCTATCAACAGCTGGAGTTTCCTCCGACACGTGTGGATCAGGGTCGCTGAGGACGAACCCTGGTGGTTTTCAATCCTGAGATTGTATGTGGATGTGGATTTATCCTGCAGCTGTGTGAGGACAAACAGGAAGTCAGATCATTCCCATCATCCTGCAGGGAAGACAAACGGGTCAATACGGCCCATCAATAATGAAACAGAGCACAGATGCATGTTGTTGGTCCCCAGATGGAAAAGGGCAGCGCAGGTGATGCAGGAGGTTGTTCTGAGGATTCACGTCTTAAAGGGGAATTTCATGTTGATAGTTGAATTTAAATCATGTCGTGGTTTAATATCACTAATGATCAGTGGAGGCAAGTAAACAAATCATTCA
Source organism: Verasper variegatus (assembly GCA_026259375.1). Lineage (NCBI taxonomy): Eukaryota > Metazoa > Chordata > Actinopteri > Pleuronectiformes > Pleuronectidae > Verasper > Verasper variegatus. The sequence goes on from CM048045.1 coordinate 23,987,450, forward strand.
CAACAAATATTCAACGTGTGGTTTTTCACAGTCAACATGGAATCACTTTAACGTGTCACCTTCCTGAATCAGGAACTGTGCATGTGACATGTAATTGGCCCCTGTGGCCCCTGTGGCCCCTGATGTTGATGAATCCTCTGTATTTAAAGATGTGAAAACTTCTTCCACCACTGGAAATAGAACCATTAGAATCTATAGGTTCCTGATGATGTGACGCAGTGTCATCGTGGCCCCTGATAAAGCTTTACTAGCTCTGCCTATAGGACGAGGCCCCGTGAAGCCCATTCATGACAGAACGGGGATATAATGGACCAAATGTTTTAGGATCCTACCTCCTCGGCGTGCAGAGCTCATGCTATATCTGTAAAGGGACAGATGGCCGTCCCTGTTGGTGCAATTCTTCAAAGCCTCTCCGGGCCAATACACCCGGCATATGGACATGCATCACGGGGTGGGGACTGGCACCGGGCCCTCAGGAGAACACGCTGACAGGACAGGGGATGCGACGTGTGGTGCACACTTTCCAAAATGCTGGTCCCCGGCCAACGGACACACTCAAGACCCAAAGTCCTGAGCAGGCACATTTCGCTTACATAAATGTTCCTGCGTCTCCGGACAACGGACGTGCAGGTGCTGCCCGGCAGGGTGCGTCCAACGCCGGCGATTAGGTCACGCCTCTCGGGAAGGGTGGGGGTCAGCGGTGATGGCGGCAGTCTGCCACGGGCCATTAGGACGAGGGCGGAGGAGCAGTTTATCCTCATTTAGGACGACCTTGGTTGAAAGGTATCGAGATAATTTCCCTCGTGTTGTCACTATTCCTCCGTCAGAGTACTTGAGCTCTCCTTCTGCCCCCCCCCCCTCTTTGCTGGACCCCTCCCAGCTGAGGGGATTAATGGCCTTCTGAAGGGATATCACAGGGAATCAAACCCACTGCTTGACTGGATCACTTTCACGCCAGCAGCATCAACGTTATCAACCTTCAGCTCGGACGCAATCAGTCTGTGTGAGAAGTCACAGGAAGAAAAACTCTTTGTATATAAACTCCCTGCTTGTTTACTTATGAAGTATCAGAGAAGGAGCCGGAGACCCTGCACTGCCACCATGTGGTGAAAGGTGAACTGGTTTTCTGCAGAGTTCAGCAGGTTTAATCAGATGCAAGGTTCTACACCAGTTCTCAGAGAGATGATGAAAGTCAGTCAGAGTTGGTGCTGAATCAGAGCCTTTGTACTGCGGCACATTAACGCAGCGCTCAGGGTTTTTCTATTGATTTTAAATTATATAGAAACTGCTTTAGAACATTTTACACTACATCAGCCAACAAGTTTGGTTTTAGGGCAATTAAATCGTGACCATCTCGACCAGGACTCCATAGATAGAATCTATATGTCAAGTAGAAACATATCGAACCCACTATTACCACCAATAGAATCCAGGATCCGTCCAGTTTGTCCCTCACGTCTGTGACACATTTGACATTTGTGCATCAGAGAAAATACAAAGAATGTACAAAGAAAAAAATAAGTTGCTCGTAGGAGGAGCCCGTTCAGACCAGTGTCACCAATACAAACCAGTTGGGATGATGAGTCCTGAGACGTGAAATAAAGATGAATTCACAGCGTTCATCATGATATAAATGAGCGAAGATTATCAATCATCCAAAACTCCAATTATTTTATTTTTAATTAGGACCCGAGCACTTAAAGTGCGAGGACCCAGTTGGAATGAATCATATTATTCATCGTATGATTTGTCATTGACGTGTTTGTGCAGCATATTAAGATGTGCATTATTATATCAACATTTTCCCTCATATTATAAGTATTCTTTCCTTGGTATTTTCATTGTTTAATTGTATCATCCACACAACATCATCACATGTATTTTCAAGGACATAACTGAACGTGTAAAGAAACAATGACGCATGGGAAACGGTTCCCAATTTGAGGTTTTATTATTTGGAAAATTAAGTCTCAAAAAATCCAGGATACATTTGAATAACAAGTGCACACAAATTCAAAGTGATGTGAAATATATGACATTAACGTTTCAATGTTTAAGATCTGTCAAAATGCTTGTTTACACCAACAACGAATCCAAACCAGCAGCAGGAAAACCCATTTCAGTGAAGTTGACAGGTTCAAGTAAGACATGTAATTACAGTCTGTGTTAGTCCTTTAAGTTAAAAGCAGATTCAAAAGAGAAGAAACAAACATCATACAGAGAATGAATGAGCAGTGATTCATCAACACGAGAAGTCAAACATCAAGCGAGGCATTAAAAACGATTTCATCCAAACTGCAACACAACTTTAACCTAATGTGCGTCATCAAACTTAATTTAAATAGATCTTGAACACGTCTTTACAAAGCATTTAACACTGAACAGAAAGAGCCGATGTGGAACACGTTAATCACGCCGGCGAAAATAAATCCACCAAAGTAGAATCGTTTCAAATATTGAAAAGAAGAAGAAGAAGCATTTTCACAATTAACACCATAAAAACAAAACTGGGTTTGCAAAGCAGATTTGGCCAAAATTTACCCAAATACTTCAAATCAAACAGCACATACTCTTTTTTATATTTCTTCCAGTTACACAGGAGGAAACGACGCGTACCTGAATCCACGTTTTTTAAACCAGCAGGATCTATTCTAAGCAACATCAATGTGCGACACAAAAGGAAAATATTAAATACAGGAAGGGTGAAATATCGTCAACTATGCAGGCAAACCTCATCACTAGAGGGGCGGAGGAGACACGACGAGGAGGAGGAGGAGGAGGAGGAGGAGGAGGAGGATCTCTGAGGACTACAGTATTTAAAGATTATGTACAACAACATGGCTGCAGTCCGGCGGCATCCTAACGTCTCTGACTGTTAAAAGTTAGTTGGCTCAGTTACAGTTCATAAATACAAGAACCAGAATGACAAGCAACTACGTCACCTAAAATCTATTCTTACGCCCTAAACCTGTTCGAACTCGGCATTTGTGGCATCGGAAAAAAAATAAAATAAACAAACACACGCAAAAAAAAAAAAACTACTTTACACCACACATCCAGTTTGTCGTCTTTCCCGCTCATTCAGCGGACTCATCCCACTGAACATTTACAGATTCACACGTCACTGACCAGAGGGATATACGTGTTGTTAGGTGGTGGCACTACACTACAGGAAAGATTCAAGGTGCATAAGAGTGAATCTGTTGGACGATGCACAGCCACTTAGTTTCTGTGTGGAATGAAGAGTTTGACTGTTGCCGGCGCACGACACATGCAGAGCGCTTCTTACGTATTTGGAAACCGAGTAGGGAATCTGGAACTCGAGTCAAGGCTGCGTCGTGATACCAACAACGAGGACCTGGCAAAACAAGTCGTCCTTTCATACACAAGTATCCAGCTGTTGCAGCCTCGGCTCTGGCAAAAAGAAACGGTGGACAAGTGACAGGTTGTTGTGGTTTTCTGGAACTCAGGTGAAGGTGCGAGTGTTGTGTTCCTCTGTGTCTGTCAGGTGCTGCGTGCACTCGGTCGTTGTGTGCTGTCGTGGTTGGTGTGGTTCTGGATCACAAAGGCCGAGTGTCTGCCTCTAGATGTGCACTACTGTGTGTGTGTGTATGTGTGTGTGTGTGTGTGTGTGTGTGTGTGTGTGTGTGTGTGTGTGTGTGTGTGTGTGTGTGTGTGTGTGTGTGTGTGTGTGCCAGTGTGTCTGAAAACTGCATCTATGGCACTACACTGCGAACGAGGGGCGGACTATAGGAAAGCACTTGGGTTGGCTCGTGGGTCCTTCTGGTTTCTGTAGCGCACCGCGAGCCACACGCCGAGGATCTGTGAGTGTGAAGGAGCACACAGGTTAGACAGGGTTTAGTAAGAGGGGTAAACACACTGTGATATCCTGTCAGGAGAGGCAGGGAATCGAACAATTAACACTGTTAAGGGAGGGAATCTAAAATCAACCTCGTAACTGATCCTCAAGTGAACAAAAGTAAAGGTCTCCGACTCATTTCGCACAATAACTGTGACGTCAACACAACAACTTTCTCTTTTATACCGGAGGTGTGAGACACTACTGGAAAAACACAAACAGAGCAGTTTTGGCAGCGGTGGTTTTTTCTCCACCTCGGGCTTGTGCGTCTCTGCCGTGACAAATCAGTCACAGAGTTTCTCCACAGTTTCCTGCAGAATGTCTCATTCTTTACTCCAGTGAACTCAGTTTAACTAGAGTCTAACCACTTCCATTATGAAACATCACTGAGAGATAACTGATCCTGATAACGATCAGCTCAGCAGCGTGAACAGAGAGTGGTCACCGGTTTGGGTATTTCTAAAAACTTGACTCCATTAATTCAGAATGTATGCCTCAGTCTTCTGTCTTAATGGAGACAACAGAAACAATGGATTCCTCCACGTGTAGTTGTTACTGTTGTTGCCTCTGCAACGTGCGTCCATGGAGCCACAGGAGGAGACTGTGTTTTACTTTCTCCAGAATTATTTACTCCTCCATTAAATTCTCCATTCATCAGCCGGTGAAGTCCAACATGATGTTATAAATCCAAACTTAGGGCAGGAGTCCTGTTAACATCAAGTATCAAGCTGAACCGAGCGTGTGCACATTACGCTGCTGCTCTGTGGCCTCCAGTTTGATTTATTATACATATTATTATAGTAGTAACGACCTCACACTTCACTGTTGAATGATAGAATGATAAAAACGTTGTGGGTCTGAGGACGCTCACCTCTGTGAAGCTGAAGAAGAGCCCGACGCCCCCGAGGATCTTCAGAGCCTCCGTTGCATGAGTCAGCATCTTATCCCCACAGGAGTAACAGATACCACCGGCCTTTTTGCAAAACTGGATTGACGGACAAAAAAAGAGAAAGAGACGGCCTTTAGTCATGAGCAGCGTGAGTCAACTGTGTTTGTGATCCCAGCTTAGCTCCCGAAATCTATTCTGAGAACTGCAGAGAGAGAGAGTGGCCTCCTTTTAACTGAGTCTGCTAAAAGAAATCTGTTTATCTACGATGCAAATTAACGTTATATTTAAAGACCAAATGGGACGAATGAGGCAGAAACTAAATGCTGTTAAATTCAATTTGAATAATCACCTCTGCTGTTCAAGCAGGATTTTCATTCAGACCTGATGCTCGATATAGAAGCTGAGAAATTAAAGTTTTCGTAAATGTTCTGTGAGCTCTTAAGAAAACCGTCAGGATTCAGGAGGTTGTTTTTCAAACTTAGGTTTTAGATCATTTTATGAAGCATCTTAATGGATTAAGGAATACAGCTGCTTTTCTTTCCTGATGGATGCCTTGATTGAAAATGTGACATTCGACACTTACAGCCGGGCAGTTCTTCAGGTCCAGTTCAAACTGTGTCTGGCTGCTGGTCACGTTGAGCAGCCCACAGCAGTCCAGCTGACTCTCCAGGTCCATCTTGGTCTTGTTTTCCACCATTCCCCACGTAGAGTTCAGAAGTGCCTCCTGGAAAAGCAAGAGCAGAAAACAAATAATAATCATAAACTTATCTAACAGCAGATATTTATGGAGACGTGAACATGATCTGATCACCGATTGTAAATAAAGATGGACGACGTGACTCCACTTCTTCCCGTTGTTCAAAATGAAGCTAAAATGTCCTGAATTAGTCCTTAAAGCCAAATGTATCAGAAACATTAACACTTGAACAAATCAGGGCGATAACAACTTTTTTGGTCCATGTCCCGTCTTCTAGCATGGAAGAGGCAGGGTTTATGACCTATACTGCAGCCAGCCACCAGGGGGTGATCAGGATGTTTTGGCTTCACTTGTGGGAGCCGTCATGTCGTCCATCTTTATTTACGGTCTGTGATTTTGTCGGCGAGTCTGCTCACCTGCTGCCCACGGTTCATCGCCAAGCAGGAACAGGAAACTCCAAATTGGAAGAGGAACACGATGAAGAGAACCACCATGTACTGAGAGGAGAGGAGTCAAGGAAGCAGCAACAGAGCACGACAAAGCCGCAACACAATTACAACAACCCGCCCACATGTACAAATGTCGCTGTTCTGTGTGGAAGGATACGAAGAAAAGCATCACTTGGTGGTGGTGAATCGCTCCGATGAGTCCGACGATGGCGATGAGCAGCAGGAAGAAACCCACCGCGATGACCCCCCCGATGATGTGGATGCTCGACACGAGGCCGAAGCCTTTCCCCCATGCTGCCACTCCGATCAGCAGCAGCCCCACCAGCTGCAGGGAGCACAGGGAGGGAAGTGAGCCAGAGTCGTGCATCTGATGGAGCGGCGCTCATCGTCACGTGGTTAACACCAACGCCACTTATCCTGTCAACACTATTTAGGTCTGTGGGAGCTCTCTGCTGATTAAAATTCAAGCGAACATAAATAATGCAGGTGGAGCTCAGCAGGCGTCACAGAGACAGAAACCAGCCGACTAGAAGTTTGGGTTTAAGGTTGAGAGGTTTTCATGTGGAGCTGCATCAGAAGATCGTTTCACATCCTCTGAAACTAAATTCTTATGAATCCTCTCAACAGTGTGCAAACAATACAAATATTAATTTAAACTTTATCTGGTAACATTCTTATTTAGTTTTTGACTCAACACTAGATATTTCAGTTAAAAACAAAGAGAAATTCACTTTTCCTTTGACTATTTAAAAAACCCTATTATTTAACCACATCAATATCTATGTGTTATAAATATATTGTACAAACCAAAACCCCAGACGACAGTGTCATGTCTCAATATTACAACGTCAACAAACGTTCAACTCCATTATTCATCTGTGACTATTTTCTTGATCAATCAAAGAATATTTGGTTTATGAAACAGAGGAAAACAGAACGTGTCCGTCTCACTTTCCCTCGGGTCCAGGGAAATGTCTTTGAATGTTTTTCTGACTCAGCAACGGATCATAAGACAAACATGATTCAGTTTAGATGAGCAGCAGATCATAGAACTCAGGGATCAGTTTCCTCACTGTTAGGACAGGATCAGCTCATTGTAAACAACAGGGTTAACACACCTCTAACACTGAGTGACTACAACATCAGATACAACTGTGCGATATGATGCAATGCAACTGGAAAGTGTTCTGTTACCCAACATGGTTTCTACAGGATCAACCAGGTCGACTTTAAGACTTTAAAAACACCACAGACCAGGGTGTTAAAGTGTTTAGCTGCTTCAGCTCTGATGTAGTGAATGAAAACTCACAGAAAACAGATTGAACACTTATGTTTATAGGTGAATAGTGATTAATATCTCCTGACAGCACATACAACTATTATTACTGCCTGCAGCAGGAAATACAACCTTTTGATGACTCCCTAAATATTTATAGGTGTTTTATTGTATCTCAAATGTCTTTTTTGGATTTAACTAAATTTTACTTTATTCTGTTTATTCAGTTACCAATAGAAAAACAATCAGCATGAACCCAGAGCTGGATAAGCTGCAAATAATGGAAGAATAAATCAAAAAAATGTACTAATGAATTTAAAAAGTATAAATGAAGGTATAACCCAGACAAGAATCATTTAAAGTACAATATACTGACTGATACTAACTTTGTACCTGCTGTGCTTTGTCTCATATGTTGTGTTATTGTTGTGCATTGTGCCTGTCTGAATATTAGTCTGTATAAATATATAACAAGTCATTATATTACATGTGTGTTGATATTAGATATTATAAATACATGTGTGTGGGAGTATTTGTATTTCCAGATGCTGTTTTGATACAGATGTGTTGCACTGGATCACATCAGCACAGGGAGGAGACGTCAATCTGATTCCACACACACTTGTCTCTCTATAGTTGTGAGGACACTCGTTGATATAACACACATCACTAAATACCTAAACCAGTTTCTAACCCTCAAACCAGCCTTTGACCACGTGAGGACCAGTCGAAATGTCCTCACAAGGATGGTGTTGATCCAACACGGGCCTCACAGCTGTAGAACACACACACACACACACACACACACACACACACACACACACACACACACACACACACACACACACACACACACACACACACACACACACACACACACACACACACACACACACACACACACACACACACACACACACACACACACACACACACTCTGTTGTTGCAGATGAACCGTGTCACAGTCAGCTGACCTCTCGGCTAACGGGACCACACGCTAATGGCGACAGCTAACGTGCTAGCGCGCTACCAGCAGCTAGGTGTCTCCTCACCAGTCTGACCGGTGTCCACAGCTACATGTGTCCCGCGGGTCTTCTAGCGAAGGGACCGGAGTACATACCAACCGCCGCCGGCAGAGCGGGACCGGAGGCGTGGGGAGCACAAGGCGGAATCATCAGTTACAGTCGTGCTAAGCTAGTTAGCTAGCCTGGGCTAACGCGGCTAGCAGACAGTTAGCATGATGCTCCATTTTGTCCACTCACCATATAAACCACGTTGAGGGAGCACAGCGCATTCTTAGAACAGGTGAACCCGCCGCAGACCATGTTCACGGAGCTGCTGCGCGCGGCGGAGACTCGCGCGTGTCGGTAGTTTACAGATAAAACGTTAAAGATCAGCACAGACAGCGTCTGTCCCAGGGTCTGCTGCTGCCCGATGACGTCAGAGACAACCGCGACAACCACCCCCTCGCTCTGAGGAAGAATCTCCACCAATCAGAGAGCAGGAGCACGATCAATGAGCCACTTTATTATTAACATTCTTATTGTTATCGTTGTTGTTGTTGTTGTTGTTGTTGTTCTGTGTATGAAGGAGGTCAAACGCTGTATTCTTGGAGTTTTATATATAATAAAAACATGTATGAGGGAGTATTTCTCTAAACAGATGGTGTCTTGATACAGAAGTGTTGCACTGGTTGATGATTATTATTTAACATTTACAGCCAGTGAAGTTTGTTCATACGCTGTTTTCTTCATGTAGGTTAGTATTTAGATTTACCTCTTTGCACATGTTTGTAGACTTCTGCTTGTTGTCTTATAAAGTTGTCATTTTCATATCGTGTCCTAAAGTTGCACAGTTATCACTGAATCATTTATTTATGCACGTATATAGGGGATATCAGTTCATAGAGATGCAGCTGGAATTTGTACTGGTTTTCAAAACAATTACCCTGTAACGTTGTGTTGGGACCACAAAAATATGTGTATCATGTTTTTGTGGAATGTTCTGGGGCAATATATAGCAATATAACACAGTTAAAAAAGAGGTACACGATTGTATTTATTTAAAGGGTAAAGTAATGAGGAGAGACAATGCCCTCTATCTATCTATTATTAGCGATTATATTATGCTTAATGATAATAATCATAAAAACTTCAAGCAGGAACGGGCCCTTGCACACGTCAGGGGGTGATGTGATGTGGTCTCACAGATCCAAATCTGTGAGACCACATCCCCCTAAAACTGATCCTGCCATCACTCGTTCTTTTGAAAAACATCTTGCGATGTCAAAGGGGAATTTTATTAACCTGCATCAATCATACAACCCTGTGTGTGTGTGTGTCCTAATGGTGTCAGAGATTGTGAGGATTGTGTCAGTATGAGGCAGACGTGTCTTCAGGAGTGTGATCACCGCAGCAGCCAGCGCTGCCGTTTACAGCACAACACGGTTTGAAATAAGGAAGTGACTTCAGTTTGATTCAAACCTGCAGAGGAAACTGAGACACATCATTGTGTGCTGACGTTTTGTGGTCGACAGTGAGAGAGACTCTTTCTCACTGCTCTCCGTCCTCTGTCAACTTCATCTTGTGGAACAAACAGCCGGGACTTCAAATGGGCTGAAACGAGCACTTTGCTTCACTTTTCAACAGATCCACGTGTCAGGATGAACAGCAACAGTAAATCGGTGAACTCCTCTGCCATAAAGTTAGAGATCAAGAGGTATGATTCTCTGCAGAGCGCCATCGTCAGACTCTCCAAGCAGTTTGAAAGGGTTCAGGATCAGCAGCTGCGCTCGGGCCTCAAGGTTTACCTCCACGGTATTCAAGGTGAGCTCATCTCTCTCGGGTTCAGTGACTCTTTGTGGCAGAGTTTTGTTTGTTGGTTGAAAGCAACATGTTACCTGTGAGTACTTGTTGTAGTTGTAGGAGTTTGGTGGATGGTCTGACTTTAATATGATGTGGCAGTTACAGTGAGCTTAGAGTCTCTTTTCGTCGAGGTGTGGGGGAACTTGTCAGCGTCGGTTACATGATATTGTCTTCTGTGTTTCCTGTCGCTCGTTATCTTTTCAGGGAAGAGTCTCTCTGTTCGATGTTTGCTTTCATTCTCATCTCACTCTGAAGGGGGGGGGGGGGGGGGGTAGTAGGAATTGACCTCCTGGTGGCCGCTATGTGTTGGCATCTATTTTATCAGTCCGCCTCTGGACACGGGCGACCAATGGCAACATCCCTCAGAAGCCATCGCCATGGCAGCAGGCTGCAACCCGCTGTGCGGCCTACTTCCTGTCTACCAATGTGCAACTGCCCTCAAAGCCACTTCCTTTCAGACAAACAGGGCCTTCACATTTCCTCACATCTCCACTTCCACAAGGTGCTGCTGATGAAACGTTTTAGCTTTTCTGACGTGTGTATCAAAAAGTACAATAGTTGAGGGGAAGAAGTATTGAGATGCTTCACGTAGGCAAAAGTCCCAATATCACAGTAGAGAAATACTACGCGGCTGCTGTCGAGGTTCTGTAACGTACTCAAGTACCAGCGAAACTCTCTTATGACACTTTTTCACCGAAGAGAACTGGGTGCTGGTTCGGAGCTGGTTCAACTTGTGTGTAGATTAACTTGTTACACGAGGGCGGTTGTTAACCTGCCTGTGTAATATTTCTCTATTTGTGGTGAAGTATTGAATATGATCTAGTGACATACACACAACCTGATAACACGATCACGCTGAGCTCAGGCTGTTTCACTGACTCTCTGTTTGTGAGCTGAAGGACAGTCGTCTCTCTGATGAGGCTCTGAGGTCTTTTTAGAAGGTGACAGACACATTCTGAGACTGTGTGGAAACATTCAAATGTGTTATAAATGTAATTATGCTGCTCGAGTGAGGATCAAACAAAGTGTGCGTAACCTCTGTGGGGCCTGGATCTGTGAGCGTAGAGTTCTCCGGTGCTAAAGAGGGAGCCACCTCTCTTTTGGACGTAATCATCGAGGAGGATGTGGTTGAAGGACTGAGCCAGAAAGGCCGGGAGGAAAAAAGAAAGAGATGTAGAGGAAGAGCAGGTTGAGCTGCAGCTAAGTGAAGACATTTAAATGTGATGGTGTGCACTGCAGCACGGGAGGGAGCGGTGGAGAGGGGAGAACATGAAGAGGACAGCTCACAGTGAAGGAGAAATGAAAAATCACCCAGCATGACCACTGCCCTTGGCTACTGTCCATCTGACAGCACCCGGCCATGGGTGTCAGTGTGTATGTGTGTGTGTGTGTGTGTGTGTGTGTGTGTGTGTGTGTGTGTGTTGGTGGCAGCTTTGCCCATATGTGTGCATGTGAGCGAGGGGGAGTGTGTTTCTGAGAGTGTCTGTCTGAAGACAACCTGATTCTATGCATCACACACTGTCTGTGGGTCTATTTCACAATAATTGGATTCACCTTGGTGCACAGTCAACTGCAGCAACCTCACGTGCACGTGAACTCACACAGGCACGTCACGTCAGAATGGATTTTACACACACACAAACCAGCTCGGAGGCTGAATTCATGCCTCCTCCTCTGTGGCTGCGGTCCCCGTCTCTCCTCAGGTCGTACTTTCTCCCCCCTGCAGCCAAAGGCGGTTGTCAGAGGTCTTTTGTATTCAGTGTGAGTCGTTATTGCCCTCTCACTGACTGTGGAGGGGGGGGGGGGGGGGGGGGGGGGCGGGCTGAGCAGGTGGACAGTCTGATGGTGCTTTATGGGATGATGGCGGGAGGCTGCACCGCAGGGAGACGCAGCTTCTGATTCCACATCAAGGGTTTGTTTCTTAAATCAGAGAGTCATTAGCCCGAAATTACAGCCGGTAATGATTCAGGTGATGGACGTGTGATGGTCGTGTTTGCTGCAGTGTCTCTGCTGCCGCACACAGAATAACTGCAACACCTCCTCTGCTAATGTGGTTTTTATTTTCATCAGCTGACGCGAAGGTACAAGGTGCTGTTTGACTTGAACATGACAAATTGAAGGGAAACAATAGGAAAAAGTTACAGAGCTATTTGTTTGTCACACAGCAATAGAGAACAGATACTGAATCATAAGATGAGGACCTGGAGCACAAAACCACAGATGCAGTACAACAGCCCCTGAAATTCACTCAGTCACACACTTCAGTTCCCTAAAGGTGTCGGAATAACCTTTTATCAGGTTCCATAAATTATTCTCTGGGAAATGGTTTCATGATCACGCGTTCAGGTGTTTTCTGGTGATCCTGTTCACAGACAGACAAACGTACAGAGGTGGAATATGAGCTCCTTGGCTGAGTTGGAAATGAGTTAAATTGAACATTTTGAGTGTTGAACTATGTGAGATCTGATGCTCGAGGACATTTTGATTCATATCTTTCAGTTTCCTCACGGTTTTGTCAACTGAAGAACTAATCGATTAATCAAAAGTTATGTGTTGTGTATCACCACCAGTGTCACCACAGGTCATCGACAAGCTTCTCCTATGCAAAATGTCACAATATAGAAGTGTTGTAATTTACATGGGTTTGTTGTATTTCTACATAAATAGTAATATGTGTGTTTAATCCATTTTGGCCTCTGTGGTCCAGCTATTGATGTCCAATAGTCTCCCGTCCTCTCACTCTCTGGTTCATGCTGCGAGTCCACTCCTGCTAATGAACACATGCCATAGTGGGCAATAGACTACAGATCAATACACTCACAGGAAACCTCTTTCACTCACATGTACGACACACACACACACACACACACACACTCCTCTCTCTCATGGAAACACCATTTTGATACAGAGATCCTGGGAACAATTGCATTACAGAGGAGGAGGAGGAGAAAGAGGAGGAGGAGGAAGAGGAGGAGGAAGGACGTGGAGGAGATGATTGTGCCACCAGAGCCAGGAAGATTGTAACACCTTAGCAACAAACAAGCCAAGCCTCCTGCCGAGGAGGAGCCACACAGAGTCTCACACACACACACACAGACACAGACACACACACACACACACACACACACACACACACACACACACACACACACACACACACACAGAAATAGACAGCCAGAAGGATGAGCCTGATGAAACCAGCAGCTGTATTAATGAGACCGGGAACAGTTCCCTGCCTCTAAAACCTGCATCCTTCCTCTCTCTCTCTCTTTCTTTCTCTCTTCCTTCCTTCTGTCCATCACTCCTGGCTGACCATTCTCCTCCCCCCCTCCCCCCTGCCACTGATCTCCCATCATTCAGCGGCCTGTGTGTGCGCGCACTGCTGCTTCACCACCAGCCGTTGCGCGCTGCCTCACCCCCTCCTCTCTGGAAGATGGAGGGGAAGGGAGGGATGAGCAATAAAGAACAGGGACTGTGCACAGAGTGAGAGAAGAGAGGAGGGAAGAGGAGAAGCAGGGTCCTTCTGTGCTGTATGGACTGTTGATTGGAACAAGGAGGGGCATGTGCAGGGACACTGGAGTTTCCATTTCTCTGAGCGCATGTATGCATGTGTGTGTGTGTGTGTGTGGACTCGTTGAAGCTGTGTGACGGTGCCGGTGAGCTTCAGAGGCAGGAGCAGTTTGAGCAGTGACTCGCCTCCTCTTCCTCCTCTTCCTCCTCCTCCTCCTCCTCCTCCTCTGTGCCGTCATGCTCAGAGCCTGATGCGCGCAGAGGACGCAGGCGACCCGGGAGACAGCGAGAGGGGCGTGATGGCCGGACGCGCCCTGACTCGGCCATACATCTGTAGATATCCGCCCGGGCTTCCGTTGGCTTCCCCTCCTCATCCTCCTTCCTCCCTCACCCATGTCCTCCCCGCCCGCCTCCCTGGACGGATGCTGCTGTCAACACACATGTGCGCCTCGCAGTGAGAGCCCATGATCCTGGACTGCGCACAGCTCCGGGTGCACGGTGCCACGCTGCCTTAGGGTGACACTGAAGAATTCAAAGAAGAAGTCTTCACCTTTTCACTTCCCAGCTGCTGCTCGTGACTGTATGGATGACGTATGATGCGGGACAGTTGTTATTCTGGATTGAATGAAGATTTCTGCTCTGGAGTGGAGAGGATGTGCCACATAGAGGATGTGGCTGCTGCACATACAAATAAGGTCAAGTAAATCACTTCCATACAGGAGGAGGCATCAGACGCCATAATGAAGATGTATGTGTCTGAGTAGCTGTGTGCAGATTTTAATTTGGGTGTTTTCTAGGAACAAAAGAGCTTCTTGGATTCGACAAGAGTGGATTTTCTTTCCCGAGATTCAAATTTGAATGACGGTGGACAAAGAAATCAGTGGCTGACAGGAACATTTGAAACAAAGACAGAGGGATTTGGGGGATGGATGAAACCAGCAGCCGCTCTGCTGCTGCTGCTGCTGAATCTTCTGAGGAGAAACTTAATCTCCCTCCATGTAAGTTTTCTGCCTCCCTCGTGCCGTCACATTCTTTCACATCCCAACACGCCGGCGAGCTGTCAGTCGTTCCTGCTATCCTGTCTGGTTTCATTCACCTACTGTGAGTCCACTGAAGCCTGACCACATGAGCGGCGCCCTGCAGCAACGCACCACCTACCTCATCTCCCTCACCCTGGTCAAGGTAGAGGCCGTGGAGGAGAATGGAGGAGAGGCCAAGAACAGCACCCAGGGGAAGGAGGTGGAGGCCGGGTCAGGAGGAAGGGCAGAGGAGGAGGCCGGGGTGAGAGTGGAGGCTGAAGGTGGAGCCCCGGCACAGGCCGAGAACGGAGCAGGAGTGATTTCAGGACAACCACAAAGAGCTGAGGATGCTGCTGGTGTGAAGGGGGTTGAAGATGGAGAGAGAAAACCCCTCAGCCCTTTGAAAGATGAGGAACCGTACGCTGTGGACGTCCCGAGTAAAGGAGGTGAAAAGCCTCCGTACAGCCTCTCCATCCCGTTACCTGCTGAGACACCTCACAACACCAAGTCTGCAGAGACAGACTTAAGAGTTGAGACGACACTTCCCACACCAGAGGCAAAGCAGTGCCGCTCTCCATCTGTCACCACAACACCACCAACGGAGGTGTATGTGGAGCCCAGCCGCACCCCAACCAGGACCAGCCTCCCTATCCGTCCAGCGGGACAGCGGCCTGTCAGTCTGCTGAAGTCTCACAGCAGCGTGGCCACCCGAGGCCGAGAGTCCAGGGACGGCAGAGAGCGCAGCCCCACTTCGGCCCAGAGCCTCGACCGCAAGGACTGCCGTATGCTGATGCGTTCTCCGGGCCCCTGCAGGGCCTCCTGGGCCGAGGCGAGCCGGCCAGAAGAATGGAGGGACCTGCGGGACGAGGCGCATGCTGGAATACCTTTAGAGGTGGGAAGTGGCCTGGCTGCGGTGATGAGAGACATCCCCAGGAAGGACAGACTGAAGGCCGGTTCCACCTCTCTACCTTCACCGGCCAACATGGGGTCCAAACCAACACGCAAAGGTAAAAGCCGCACGTTGGACAACAGCGACCTGAACAGCCTCTCTGAAGACCTGGGTCTGGCCCAGCAGACGCAGCAGGGCCAACGCGGCTCCGCCAAAGACCGGAAGATGCTCAAGTTCATCAGTGGCATTTTCACCAAGAGCAGCTCCGGGACGGTGGGGTCCTCCTCCACAGCGCCCCCTGTCTATATACAGAGAGACTCCAGTGAGGAGGAAGGTAAGAGGTCACAAACGCACACAGACACACAACTCTCCTGTCAACCCAGCCTCGGTGTTGACATGACAACAGACCATTATCAGAGTCGGTCTTCTGGTCTTTGCCAAAACAATTATCCCGGAGCTGCCAGCCTCGTCTGTGCACAGGCATCCACGCAGGCGTTGGGTGGGGTTGATCCTCTCTGAGCCCCCACACAGAAAATATTCAAATTCTGTTACACGTCGAGAAACATTTTCCTTAAGCCATGTGCGACTGCAAATTGGTGACGGATGATGTTGTTTGATGTGCGGACTGACAATAGAATCGTCTTGGACAGTCTTAATCTAATTCCCCTCAGAGCGCTGGGCCGATTTCACATGGCTGGAGGGGTAATCTCTGCACTCACTCACTCACTCTCACACACACACACACACACACACACACACACACACACACACACACACACACACTTAAACAGCGTTCCCAGCATGGCTTTAAATCTCATAATGAAGCCAAGGGGGAGAGGATGGTGGATTGCGCCGCTCTGCTTCATTTCCATGAAGCTGTCGGGAAGTGAAGGAGACGACGTGAAAACGTATTTGTTCACCCACATCAAAAAGGGAAGAACATTTCTAATCCAGGTCTTTGATATTCCGCCCACTACACATTCTGCCACCGTACACCCCCCCCCCCCCCCCCCATGTCTCCATCCATGCCAAGCATTTCGTTTAAATTCTAAAGAAAACAGAAGCTTCACTGTAAGACTGTGGTTGTGGCCGCGGCGTGCGACACGAGCACGTTTGCTCAGACACAGAGCGAGTGTCAGCCTGTGGGAGTGAGCGTGTGTTTTATATGTTCATTCATTCATTGTGTATTCACACTGTTACACATGCACACTGTGGATTCACTCGAGTAGTGAGACTATGGGCCCGCCGACTACACACACACACACACACAGCCACAGCCACACTCACACTCACACACGTGCACACCCACGCGCACACTCAGGGCAGGAGGAAGTGTTGCCATGGCAACCGGTAGAACTGCTGCTTCTGCTGCTGCCACTGAGGCAGAGTCTGGTGAAACGAGGGGGGGTGGGGGTGGAGGTGGCGGGGTGTGTACGTGTGTGTGTGTGTTTGTGTGAATACGTGTGTCCAGGCGTTGACACACGACCGTGACGATCCTGCCAAGAAAAGAAAAGACAGCATTAAGTTAGAAGACGGTCGTTTCGGAAGCTTCAGGCCACAAACAGTGGATCACACATGATTGGTTTGGAGCAGGGAGTGGAGATAATTGGCTTCTGTAGAGATGTGTGTGTGTGGAGGCAGCAGAAGGATCACGCTGTCCGTCCATAAAGAGGCTTTGACTCAGGAAGACAGACAAGATGGACCCAGTCCCTGTGTGTGTGTGTGTGTGTGTGTGTGTGTGTGTGTGTGTGTGTGTGTGTGTGTGTGTGTACGGGCTCGAGCTGCCTGCAGCCGCAGCTCGTATATAAGCCTCTGGTTTTTTTTTTAACTCCCTCTCTTGTGAAGCATCTGTGCAGCGTTGGCCCGGACGCTCCATAGATTCAGACCCAGCCTCCAGTTAATTCATCCTGTTTGAAGGACGAGGGACGATACCAGGCCGTGTGTCCGTCAGAGGACTGACCACCACCTCCTGCTCGCCCCTGTTGTCTCTGCCTCTCCTCGTTCGGTATTGTCTAATATCTGGAGTCTGGTTTGGTTGGGCAGTCCTCCACTTTGGTCCAAACCAAAATATTTCAGCAGCCATTTCTCATTAAATACTGCACAGACAGTCATGGTTCCCAGATGATGTATCCTATACTTACTGTAATGATCGGCTGTCTTTCCCCCTGGTGCCAGTATCATGTTCGTGTTCATGGTTTGAGTCAAATTTCTCAACAACTACTGGATCGTACAGACGGTAATATCCCTCCTCGATGGGGCTGGGTATCACCACTGATTTCCCAAATCGATTCAAATCAGATTCACAAGGTTCTCGATCCAAATTCTGATTTGATTCGATTCGTTCAGGATATTTCAGTGTGCATTTCCAGTTCTGCTTGGATATGAAAGAGATTTACAAAGAACTAAAGCTGTAAACCTCTCACTTGGTGCAGTATTGAAACTGTTAAGAAGGGAAATCATTTCGATTTTAAAAAATACAAATGCAATAAAACGTCAAACATCATAAATGCTTGAGAATTCAAATACTGCACAACAGCAGATTGAAATCAAGGTGTCAAACTCCACTTGAATTGAAAGCCAGTGGGAAGCAGTGGGTCTTTAGGGACAGTTTATACGTCTCTGAAGCTGTTCCAGAGATTAGACGCAGCCGCTGCAGAGTCACCTCTGTTTTTGAGCCCAGCTCTCAGGACGTCCAGAAGAATCTGGAGGACGAAGGTGCAAAAGTTCAACTAGAGAAAGTTGTGCCTGCTCGTTCAAAATCTTAGAAACAAGCAATAAAGTCTCTAAATCAATCCTGAATTTGACGGGTAGAGGTCACGCCTTCTGTTTCCAGTTAGAGTCGAGCTGCTGCTGTATTAACTGCAGACCCCCAAGAGATGACTGTTGTAATCTAACATGAGAGAAGATTGTCCAGGACTTTGATTTATGACCAAATACCTTTAATAGTGTTTATCTTATATTGTCCTTTCCTTTAATATCAGTGAGGCTAAGCTTCATAACAGAAATCATCAGAAAGTGTCACGAATCAGTTTGAGTGAAAAACGGATATTTGAGTCGGTGTGAGTGCATCAGTTTAATCAATAAAATGTTATTTGTATAGCCCATATTCACAAATAACAATTTGTCTCATCGGGCTTTTACAAGGTGTGACATCCTCGGCCCTTAACCCTTTTGTCCAGGTTTGTACCTAATAAAGTGGCAGCGGAGTGTCTCTGACCTCAGGCCTCACTCCTCTGTTCTCGTCCCTCTGAAGCTGCAGCTGGAGTGTGAGCGTCACATCACACCGGGGGCACCACACCTCTTCTGCCACAGCTGTGTGTCTCCATGAAACACACATATGGGGTTTTCTCCTCTATCTGTATCTTGTCTCTGTATCTTATTGATTTCATGTTCAGATCTTTTAATGCTCTCACTCAAATGTCCCTGCTTGATCTGCTCTGCTTGTGCTCAAACTGTGTGCTTGCTCTCATAAAATCCATTATATTCTTTTCGCTGGTAGACGCTAACACCTGATAACGTCTAGTGGTAGTTGGTAAATTAAATTGTGCAGAAGATCTTCAAACGTACAAGGGATATTCTCCATCTTGTCCTATAGTCTAATTCTATTTTAATGTCGAATTCAACTAGAAGGGCTCAGAGCTCAAACCTCCACCAAGACCCAGCAGCCCCCTTTTAAAACCACATTTAAATTCACAGGATCCATATTTTATCTGGTTCAAAGAGGTGTGAAGCGAACTGAATACGAAGGGAGGAGGACGACGCTCGGTCTCTGGGATTGAATATCACAAACATGAAGGAATATGGATCCAGTAAAAGAGCTTGTCTGGTTGGAGACAACCTTCTTCCCACCAGCCCCCCCAGTCTCAGGCTTTGAACCCCCCCTGGCCCCAACACACAGCTGTTGGTCAGTGGGGAGCTAAGTGGATAACGAGTGGTGTGGCTGCAGCACGTTAGATCCCCGGTGTGACTGAAAGGTTATATTCATTAAGACGCCCGGCGAGGCTGCAGCGGTGTGATTCATCGCTCCCCCACACAGGCGCTGGTGACGGCTGCCGTTTCCACGGCTCACCGTCACAGTGATGGATCTCTGCCTCACTCTCTGTTTGTCTCTGTCCGTCTCCCTCCAGTAAATATCGCCAACAGCCAGGAGTGGACGCTGAGCAGATCCATCCCCGAGCTGAGGCTGGTGAGAAGAGTCCTGCTCGCCCAACACTGCACTTCTCACCTGGGAGACAGGA
Source organism: Verasper variegatus (assembly GCA_026259375.1). Lineage (NCBI taxonomy): Eukaryota > Metazoa > Chordata > Actinopteri > Pleuronectiformes > Pleuronectidae > Verasper > Verasper variegatus. The sequence continues at coordinate 24,007,140 of CM048045.1, forward strand.
AGCAGGAGGATTTACTCCAGTTACTCAGTCAGGGTTTTTAATCAGAGGGAAAACTTAAGACTTTAATTTGACTTTAGACTCAAAAACCTTGGATTCACACATTTCAAGTCTTTACTCCTGCATTTATTCCAGTGTGTGAGTGAATGAATGTAGTGAAGTAAAAATAAAAGGGTGATATTTAAGTAAATTACTCATAACTCCAAAATACTACTTGAGTAAAGTTACTTTCCACCTTTCGCATATATAACAACTGGACATGAGATGTATGAATTCAAAGTATTTGATGTTTAAATTAAACTTAAATTATGATTCTTAAAACTCATCTCTAATTGGACATTACATCCAAAAACAGAGATTTCAAGATTTGGAAAATATCTGGTAGTTATTTTTACTCCACTACATTCTGGGGCTTTTATCCTTAATCACATTTTTAGATTATGAGCCGTGATTCTCTGTTCCAGATAAAACTCGTAAAGTAAATACACCTTAATGCAATAATGATAAAATAAGCTTGTACGCTGAGATAATGTGACTCTGAACTTTTATAATGCAGATGTCTGCAGGTTCTGCTGTCAGGCTGCTCGCACTCTGAGGCGTGGCAGTCGTCTCTTATCTGAGTGATAGTGACTGAAACGTCTGAGGGTAAAGTTCAGTGAGAAAATCCACCTGAAACTGCAGATTAAGAATGAACTATGGATCGTATAGTCAGAGGGAAATCACATCAGTCCATTAGCAGAAATGTAAAATCTTTCTGATACAACAGGAACAAAAACATATTTGATGGAGGAACTAAAAAGTATATTTAGTTTTAAAACATTTGTGTTTCCTTCCTGCTTCTCAGGGCATTCTGGGAAGTCTGAAAAGCGGAAAGTCAGCACTGGTGAACAAATACATCACAGGCAGCTATGTTGCACTGGAGAAGACTGATGGTAAGAAACTGATCACAGGCAGTTTCTGATATTAGATGGAATATGTGTGATATGATGTATTCAGAGACGTGTGGCTTCATCCGGTCACCAGCTGCTGAATGTCTCTTTGTCTCTCAGCGGGCAGGTACAAGAAGGAAGTGCTGGTGGACGGACAGAGTCATCTGTTACTGATCCGGGAGGAGGCCGGACCGCCTGATGCACAGGTGCTTTTCTTAGTGTGAGCAGTAAGTCTGTGTCCTCGTCCATCAGAGCACCGGGAGCTAACGACCCCCCCCCTCTCCCCCCTCCCCCCTGCAGTTCAGCAGCTGGGTCGACGCCGTGATCCTGGTCTTCAGTCTGGAGAACGAGGCCAGTTTCCAGGAGCTGTACCAGCTCTACAGCCAACTCAGCACCTTCCGCACGGACCTGCCGCTCATAGTGGTCGGCACACAAGGTCGGCACATGAGTCACAACAGACAGACACACAGACAGACAGACGGACATTTCTGGAATTAGTCCATGAGTTAACTGAAGGATTTGAAGGACACTTATCAAACTGAACTCATCATTTAAGCTTTCAAAATGTTGCACTCAAAAGGGACACAAGCGTTTAATTAAATGAAGTTGATCAGAAGAGAAAAGTTGATTTGATATAACTTCTCATGAGATCTTTAAAGTGCACAGAATAAAGTAAACACCAGAGAAAACGCTTCAACAGAAGTTTCTCTCCCTGTTGTTGTGCAGAGCTCCTCAGTCTAAACTCAGTTATCTAATCGTGTATTTTTACTCAGATAAGATCAGCAGCACCAACCCCCGTGTGATCGAGGACCAGCGAGCCAGACAGCTGTGTGTGGACGTGCGCCACTCGCTGTTTTACGAGACCTGCGCCACCTACGGGTTCAACGTGGACCGAGTGTTTTCAGAGGGTGAGTTCACTCAGATTTTCATTCCCTCAACACGAAGCCTGAAGGTCACTGAACAGTTTAATGTGTTTCCAGCCGCTCAGAAGATTGTGGCTCAGAAGAAGCTGGCAGCGCTCCAGGCCTGCAAGTCTCTTCCCAACTCCCCCAGTCACTCAGGAGGCTCCACCCCTGGATCCGCGTCGCTGCCGGGACAGGTACCACCCCCCCCCCCCCCACCCCCCCACCCCACAACTGCACTTAGGTCTTAATCCAGTTTAGCCCCTTTCACATGAAACAACAAAAAGATTGAAACTATGAATTAATCTAAACATAAAAACTTTAATTATCATATAAGTGTGATTAATGACCTTCCAGCACAGACGTGATGTTTCCCCCCCCCCATTCCTGTGCTGGTTGGTTTGTTTGGTTCATTTTCCGGATCAGCACCAAAATTTAACGAGTCCTTTGTTCGTAATCCTGCGAAGGAACAGAGGAGGTGGAAACGCGACCTCCTTGCTGGAGGTAGCGGTGTGTTCGTGTTTCTCTCTGGGCGGGTTTGGTTGTGTAGCGTTCGTCTGCAGATCAGTTACATGCATTAGAAAGTTAAAGTCATCTATCAAACTGAAGTGTAATTTTAAACGTCACCTCCAGGTCGTTCATCATCCATCTCAGCTCCATGATTATCACTTCCTCTTGTTCCCCGACTGAAAGATTCATTCTGTCCACGGTCGCGTGCTGTTTGACTCATTTCATCTCCTCCCCCGTCCTCACCCGCCCTGTCTGTCTCTTCCCTCTCACCTCCATCCCTCCCTCTGCATCTTGACCTCTGACCTCTCAGACCTGTAACGGCCCCAGTAGTGGTGGCTACGCCTACTCCCTCCCCTCCACCCCTGTGGTGAGTCACAGAGAGATGCGGGTGGCACAGGGCGAGGGGGGAGGCAGCGTCAACTCACGAGCGCAGAAGAACATCGGCAGACGGCCCTCCCTCTTCAAGGTCAGTGGTCGACGACACGTCGGCGTCTCACTCCTCGTGTTCCCCGTCACCATCATCTCACTCCGCTCAGACCCTGCGACTCTCTGCTCCTGTGAACACGCGTGTTTTCATGTTTGTTCGTGTTTGTTTCAGAACCGCGACTCGGATAAGAAAGCTGGTGACGCCAAAGGAGACCAGAGCGGCGCGCGGGGGGTTCCCATCAAACAGGTTTTCTACTTACTACTAACTTACTACCATTTTTATACTTGTGCTCATAGTGTGTACTACACCTGTCATAGTGCCTTTATACCTCTCAACAGTCTATATATGCATTTATATATACGTATATGTTCATCTATTTCAATATCTCCTTAGACATAATACACAAATACAATTTGTGCTACTGAACTTTATCTTATCTTATCGTATCTTATCGTATTACACTGCGTCTCGTATCGCATCGTCAGTATTTTGTCGTATCTCACGTTACAAACAGTATAACAGATAAACAGGATCCTCACTGAACTGGTTCGGCTGCTTGCAGCTCAGTAATGTGCTGATTTCTTCTTCAGGTGGGAACAAAGATGCTCTTCTCTATTTATTACTTCTTACATAAGCAGCACAAACAAAGTCTCTTATTTGATCCTGTTCACGCTTCCTCAAGGGTGTTATATTAATATTGTGCTTTCAGCTGTTTCTCTGTCTGCGCTGCCGCTGCTGCACTTTGAAGAGTTGCTCTCTGATGTCGACTCTAAATTTAGGCAGGTTCAACGTGTCGCCGGCTGCGAGCGCGCTGACCTTGGTGTTTGTTCTCGACAGGGCATCCTGTGGAAGAGAGGTGGAAGCTCTCTGAACAAGGAGTGGAAGAAGAAATACGTCACCCTGTCCAACAGTGGCTCACTGTCGTACCACTCCAGCTCCAGTGTAAGAGAACACCGCCGGGCCGATCGATTCAGCAGCAACACACAGGGAAGCTTCAGCACACGGAGGTTTTCACTGTGCAGCTGTTTAGACTTTACCTCAGTGGGTTCAGTACAAACCACATTCGTCTCAAACAGCCAAACTTAAAGGTCCAGTGTGCAAGATTTAGGTGAAAGGGATCAGGAACTCAATATAAAATAATCCTAGTGATTTAAATACTTTATATTTACGGGAGCGGGTCGTCTCTACATGTTTTTCTTTAAACAGACTGGACAAACTAAATGTTTTGAGTTGTTATGACAACTGACGCTACCACAGGTTCTCTCTCTTGTTTGGAAGAGGGGGGTGAGGTCAGATCTCAACAGTCCTCTTATGAAACCATATTTAAATTCACCAGATCCAGATTTCTATTTGGATCTACACCAAACTACACTCACACATAAACATCAGTCCCCTAAAGGTTTTTTCATCAAGATCCATGAATTATTCTCTCAGAAATCGATTAAAAAGGCTGGAAAACACCCGATCTCTTCAATGTTAAAGTCAATGTCTTCTGTCGTGTTTCTTTTAGGATTACACACAGAATATCCACGGAAAAGACATCGACCTGCTTCGTGTGACGGTTAAAGTTCCCGGGAAACGTCCTCCGAGGGCGGTGGCTCCCACGGTGCCCCCCCCTGCGGCCCCCGGCCTCCTACCTCGAGTTAACGGGCTGAGCAAAGAGCTGACGGCCGCTGACAGCACCAGCACCGGTACAGTCACACGTACACAGAGCATGAGCACATGTCACCGAGCGTGAAATGTCTTTTATTAACTCAGCAGCCCAGTTACACAAAGTGTGAATATGATTGACTCTCCGTCCTCTCGTCTGTCAGTCCCTCAGCTGTGTCCGTCCACCCTGTCCGTGGTGGAGGACCGCTCTGGTGGACTGTCGCCTCAAGGTGGAGACAGAGGTCTTCAGCGCTGCTCGTCCTCGTTGTCCACCAAAGCACAAAGTGTTGGTACGGACACAGGAAGTGAAAACCACTGTAAACAACATGATTCAGACAGTTTTTACTGTTTAATACGACGTGTATCTTTAAATTTGTTGTATTCTTCTTCTTCCTCCTTCTCATCATCATCATCATTATTATTATTATGATGTCAGACGCCCTTGAAGGGACGGCCGGTCCTTTTGCTGGAAAGGACACGGGTCAGTCGTCTCCCATGAGCGACAGGAAGAAGAACAGGAGGAAGAAGAGCATGAACCAGAAAGGAGACGCAGCCGTGGGACAGGCTGAAGGTAACGTCACACGGGAACTCTTCTTCTTCTTCTTCTTCTTCTTCTTCTTCTTCTTCTTGTCTATACACGAGGATTATGTGTCCACACACTGACGGTGAGGAACGAGGAAAATGAACAAAAATATTTGAAATAAAACCTTTGAGCACGTTTGAGGCTTTTTGAGGAAGAGGAGGATCTGATGCTTCTGTCGCCACATGTGATCAAAAATAGTTTTAATCGTCTCTTTTCTGTTTCTGATTCCTTCTCTCCTCTCTGCTCTGTAAGGACGGGATTCAGCCGAGGTGTTTGTCTTCCTCTGAATATTTCTTCACCTCCTAACATGTGTGCTTTTCTCTCTCTCTTCCCCTCTGCTTGTCTCTCGCTCTGCAGCCAAACGTAAAATGTGGAAATTAAAGAGCTTTGGTAGCTTGAGAAACATTAATAAGACAGGTAACGAGTGAGAGCAGATTAACGCACAGTCTCTGTTTTCATACGTTTTCATCCACAGAATCCTCAGTTCTTCATTTGTTCACTTTCATTGTAATAACAAGATTTTTCTGTTTTCACCTTCTGTCAAATTTAGTTTGTTTGCCATGTGCATTTTTTGTGTTTATTTCACCGACCCCGTTCAGACCTGGTATTACACACACACACACACACACACACACACACACACACACACACACACACACACACACACACACACACACACACACTCTCACACACACACACACACACACACTCTCACACACACACACACACACACTCACACACACTTGGTAAAAACATCAAACTTTGGTCTTCATGGACAGAAGTGAGGTCCATGTTTATTTGATCTGATCTGATCTGGTCTCATTCAGGACACATCATGACACCAGGTGTGAACGGATCCCCTGACTATAGATCCAAAATGTCCGTCCACTGTAGCTTGGTCACCCGTGTAGCACGTGCAGATCTCAGCTGGGTTTGTTCTTCTCCTGCAGACGAGGAGAACGCAGACTTCATCGTGGTGTCGTTCACGGGGCAGACGTGGCACTTTGAGGCCCAGAGTCTGGAGGACAGGGACGCGTGGGTGTCGGCAATCGAGAGCCAGATTCTGGCCAGTCTGCAGTCGTGTGAGAGCGGCAGGAACAAGGTACACACTGACATGAACACACTGTGTAACACTGAGGTTATCATCCTCCAGACTCTGCTCTTCGCTCTCACAGTTTTTCTTCTGCCTTTAGATCTGATTCACTGAAACATTAGCAACAGTAAATAAGAAATCACATGATGTCTTTCTGCTTCTCCTTTATCTTCTGTTGATCCTGTGAATACTAATTTAAATGCGTGTGTGTTGTGTGGTTGTTCAGGCCCGTCGGAGCAGTCAGAGCGAGGCCGTAGCGCTTCAGGCCATCCGTAACGCCAAGGGCAACGGCCTGTGTGTGGACTGTGAGGCTCCCAGTGAGTTCCACACGTCTTCTCCCCTCCAGCTGCAGATTTCTGTTTTCATGCAACGTTCACAGCCTGAGGCGGAGAGTCCCACATCACACTGTTTGTTTCTACTCCATAAATCTCTATTGACAACTTTGCTTTCACCAACAAAGCAAACAGATGTGGGCCGCTTCAGGAAATGATGCGGCCCTGCTGGGCTCCTAGTGGCCGGGACTAAATGGATCTGAGCATTAAGTGGCAAACCTATAGAAAAAGCTCAAATTGTAAAGAAAGCTGTGTCACTTGAAAACACCATTTACTCTTTAACATAAAGAATAAGAGAATAGAACTCCCACCAGTCTCTGTCTCGTCCTGGACACGTTTGGATGCACCACTCAGGCACCATGAGAATAAACCCCTTCCTGTAAGCGGCCCCTCTTCTCTCTCCCTGCAGATCCCACCTGGGCCAGTCTCAACCTGGGCGCGCTGATCTGCATCGAGTGCTCGGGGATCCATCGAAACCTGGGGACCCACCTGTCCCGCGTTCGCTCGCTGGACCTGGACGACTGGCCCCCGGAGCTCACGCAGGTCCTGGCCGCCATCGGCAACCACATGGCCAACAGCATCTGGGAGAGCTGCACGCAGGGCAGAACCAAACCCATGCCCAACGCCACACGGTGGGTTCCACCTCTGGTTTTAGCTCCTGGGACTTGGGAGGTGATCTGTTTGTGATCTGATCAGTGAAAGGACATTTTCATATGTTTTTTTAAACTTATTATTCTTAACTATTAGTCTATAAAGCCTCTTTTCCACTGGTCAGAACTACAGGTCAAATACCTGGAGTAGAAACATCACACTCCGACTTCTCCCTGAGCTTCTTTTTTATTGATGCTGCAGCTTTTCTGTGACGTTGCGATGCACATTGAACTTCCACGTGTTGTAAATAGTCCTGAACATTTGTGCACTTACTGCTTTTTACAGCGTTATTTCCTTCGTATCGTGCAAACAGACAATCTCCTCCACGGGCAAAGAGAATGAAGTCCATCACCTTCAGTTCTCCAGGTTTACCTGCGTTTAAAAACCCACATAGATCTGATTTGTGTGAAAGAGGTTTTAACTGGAACTTGTGAATTGTTGAAACTAGAGCTGTGATGTAGCTCGAAATCTTGAACATCTCAGAAACACCTCGAGGGAATTTCTTCAACTTTGGTACAAACCATCATTTTGACTCAGAGAAGGAGTCAAAGGTCAAAGATCAGAGTCACTGGGACCTGACTAAGTTCTTCTTTTGCCTCTAGAACATGTTTTGTTAAAAGTCCTCGAGAGAATCCTTTAATATTTGGTACAAATGTTCACTGACACTCACGGATTAACTGATCAGATTTTGGTGATTGATTGAAAGTTTTAAGTTTACATAACTTTTCCCTTAGTCATCAGAACTAAAAACACGATGGTCGTTAAGACGTCTTCTTTCTGCTGAGATTTCTCTTTGCCAGAAGATCACATCCTGATATACGTTGCACATGTGAATACACACTGACACCATGTCTCCTGTTTGTGTGTCTGTTTTCCTAGTGAGGGAAGAGAGTCCTGGATCCGTGCGAAGTACGAGCAGCGGGCGTTTGTGGCCCCTCTCCAGCCGACCTCGGGGACCCAGCCGCCCGACGACAGTCCGCCGGTGTGGCTCCTGTCTGCGGTGACGGAGAGAGACCTGCCCAGGCTGCTGCTCCTCCTCGCCCACAGCACCAAGGAATGGATCAACACTCAGCCGGCCGGCTCCACCTCACCGCCGCGCACGGCCCTGCACGCTGCCTGTCAGCTGGGAGACGTGGTCATGACTCAGCTGCTCGTCTGGGTGGGTCTCTCCTCTCCTCATGGATTCATCGATGTTAATAGAATGTAAAGGTTCCAGAATAACGTAGGATGTGGATGAGATTTAAAAACCAAGTGTTGTGCAGTGAACCTGAGTTTTATGGTCCTGGAATTGTCTCCTTTTCCTTGTTGGTACTTTTTTTGCAGATGAAATAAGAATCTTCTTCGTCTGATGGATGCTGACACATGTCGACTGATTTAATCACGTCCACCAAGGAGTTGTTTTAAATGCTGTTTGTTTACGTGTTGTGGTTCAGATGTTTTCTGTCTTTTGGATTCTCCAAGCATCTGTAACATCTCAAATCAACAAGCATCACATTCAAAGCAGCAACTGACTTCACCAGGTTTTCACAAACGACAACTCACTCGACTCATGTGTCCACGAATAGGTTGTGTTGTCCCTGTTGCATTTGTGTTTCCGTCACAGCCTCCGTAGGTTGGTCAGGTGAAACTCCTCCGTGGTAATGAGCTGAATTCAGTTGTTAGAGTTTAACAGCTCTCACTGTTCTACCTGTGAACGATATTCAATCCAGAAATCATCTTATTCTGAGCGAGTGTCATCTTCTCTCTCCTCTGCAGTACGGGATCGACGTGAAAGCGAAAGACAGCCAAGGCCAGACGGCCATGATGATGGCCAGAAAAAATGGGAGCAAAGGCTGCATGGATATTTTGCTCCAGCACGGTTGTCCGAACGAGACGTCCCCCACCACTGCCACGCCCATCCTCTCCCGCCGCTCCAGCACCGCCAGCCTGGGCCGGACCAGCTCCAGGAAGCGGGTGTCGTAGCGTGGACTGCAGATGCTGCGGGGGGGACGATTCTGTACTATAAGAAAAATCAAAGAACTATATCACAGAACTAATGATAAAAAAAAAATGCTTCTGAAGACTGAACAACATATCAAACAACTTAAAAAGCAATATTCACTTTGTTGTTGATGACAGATGTAATATTGCAGAAATGCTGTGTTGTTGTTGACCTCAAATACGAAATGACTCGAGTAGAACTCTGTAGCCGTCGTCTGTAGTTTCCGAGCAGACGCTGGATCTGCTTCAGTTCCACTTCGTCCAGATGAAGTGCAATAATCCGATGAGGGAGAAGCAACGAGTGTGACGCTGAGAGAAGCCTCACGTCACCAGGGAGCTGCTTTTACTCACATTTTCTGTGACTGGACCAAAACTGCTTTTTTTCCTTTGGCTTTACAGATAAAACATAAACCTACAATTTGTCCTGTTGTTAGTTGCGTGTCCTCTGTTGCCGCAGTGTTACGGTCCGTTTATATATAAACGGATCCGCTGAGATTATTCTCCTTAGACTAGAAACATGAATGGTTTGGAATATGAAATATGTCAGTGTTACTCTCACAGGTCAAGACTTTAATATTCTGTAAATGTATCTATACTACAAACTTAATGTTTCACTCTGTAACGAAGACACAGCCGGAGATTCAGACTCGATTTTGTAAATGTTTTCTTACAGGTAGTTTTGAAAATATGTCAAGTTTGTTTTTTCATTGTCTTTTATAATTTCTTATCCTCTGACACGTCACAAAAACATAAACCAGTAAAAACAAAAAAAAAAAGTTTTACATGTGTAAACATGTGGCTATTTGTTGAAGGTTTGATTTGGGATGACGACATGATTCATACTCATATTCCTGTTGTGTAGGTCGATCCCATCAGTCCCAGTATGAAGCAGGTGCAGGTGTCACTGCCACTTTGACACTTTGTGGGTCGAGTGAATCCCTCATGAGCTCAAACAAATAGTTACCAGAATAAAATAAAGTTTTTAGAAAAAGAAATCTGAGTTATTATGATCATTTGTCTTTTACTTTGTATTTCTGTCTCGGCTCATCGCCTGCTGCAGAATGATGCTGTTACCTCCACCACAGACCGAGTCCTCTGTCTGTCTGTGTGTCTCTGTCTGTGTGTCTGTGTGTCTCTGTCTGTGTGTCTCTGTCTGTGTGTCTGTGTGTCTCTGTCTGTGTGTCTCTGTCTGTGTGTCTGTGTGTCTGTGTGTCTCTGTCTGTGTGTCTGTCTGTGTCTGTCTGTCTGTCTGTCTGTCTGTCTGTGTGTCTGTGTGTCTGTGTGTCTGTGTGTCTCTGTCTGTCTGTCTGTGTGTCTGTGTGTCTGTGTGTCTGTCTGTGTGTCTGTGTGTCTGTCTGTCTGTCTGTGTGTCTGTCTGTGTGTCTGTGTGTCTCTGTCTGTGTGTCTGTGTGTCTCTGTCTGTGTGTCTGTGTGTCTCTGTCTGTGTGTCTGTGTGTCTGTGTGTCTCTGTCTGTGTGTCTGTGTCTGTGTGTCTGTGTGTCTGTGTCTGTGTGTCTCTGTCTGTGTGTCTGTGTGTCTGTGTGTCTGTGTGTCTCTGTCTGTGTGTCTGTGTGTCTGTCTGTGTGTCTGTCTGTGTGTCTGTGTGTCTCTGTCTGTGTGTCTCTGTCTGTGTGTCTGTGTGTCTGTGTGTCTCTGTCTGTGTGTCTGTGTGTCTGTGTGTCTGTCTGTGTGTCTGTCTGTCTGTCTGGAGCAGTGGGCGGATCCAGAATCATTTGTTTCACTTTCTTGAACATTGTGATATTTGACATATTTCATAATAATTCATTGATCTTGTTTATGGGACTGATATTGTATTATAATATAATATATGTTTATTTAAAGCGAGTAGTTATTTACTTGTACTCAAGTAGAAAAGGTACTTTTCTTCTACTTGAGTCCATTTAGTTTATTTGTACTTTTACTTGAAGTATTTGACTTCCTGTCTGGATCCTTCTCACTGCAGTGACTCGTCCGGCCTGAAGGGGGCGACCTAGCTTGTTGCTTTGTTGACATACGTCACAAAAACGCGACAGAGGAATCAGAGGTTTATAACAGAAGAAAAACACAACTGATGATCTGGGGACGAGCAGCGGAGCTACCGTGAAAAACACCGGAGAAAAACCAAGATCCTCCCCGGCTGAAGACCTCTCTGAGCGGGTAAGATGCTGTGATGAGCCGCGGCGGAGGAATACATGAAGAAGAGGGAGAGGAGGGATAGGTGAAGAAGAGGAGGGAGAGATGAAGAAGTGACAAGGGAGAAGAGGGATAGATGAAGAAGAGGAGGGAGAGATGAAGGAGAGATGAGGGAGAAGAGGTATACATGAAGAAGAGATGAAGAAGAGGAGAGATAGATAAAGAAGAGGAGGGATACATGAAGAAGAGGAGGGAGAGATGAAGGAGAGGAAGGATACATGAAGAACAGGAGGGAGAGATGAAGAAGAGGAGAGATACATGAAGAAGAGGAGAGATGGATGAAGGAGAGGAGGGATACATGAAGAAGAGGAGGGAGAGATGAAGAAGAGGAGAGATACATGAAGAGGAGAGATGGATGAAGGAGATTATAGATAGATGAAGAAGAGGAGGGATATATAAAAAAGAGGGATGGATGAAGAAGAGGAGAGATACACGAAGGAGAGATGAAGAAGAGGAGAAATAGATGAAGAAGAGGAGGGATATATTCAGGTTTTATTCACCTCAGAACGTCTGAGTAGATAAAGATTAAATGAAAATAACCTTTATATTGATTTTTGTGATGCTCACGATGAAGATGTGTCCTGGTCTCGTACCTGCAGCCCAGCAGCAGGGATGAGGATCCGGCTGCAGGGTCCTGGCCACGCCGCCGGCCTTCTCACCGAGCTCAACCGCTGCCGCCAATCCCGTCGCTACTGTGACGTGTTCCTTCAAGTCGGAAACCGCACCTTCGCCGCACACCGAGCGGTGCTGGCCTGCTCCGGGACCTACTTCTGCACCCTGTTCGCCCGGGCGCCCGCCTCGTCCGCCTCCACCTTCTCGCTGGAGTTCATCTCGCCGGCCAACTTCGAGAAGGTGCTGACGTTCGTCTACACGGGGGAGATCCTGACCGACCTCATAGATGTCGGGGTCCTGTACGAGCTGGCCGAGAGGCTGGGGGTCAGGGAGCTGGTCCGGGCCTGTCACGCCATCTTCCCTGACCTGCAAGCGTCTGTGTCGTCAAACTGTAAACCCGCCAGTCCTGGAGACCTCCCTCTAGACTCCAGCGTCACCGCGGCTGCTTCCACGGTGGCCGTGGTTCACGCAGCGTCTGTGTCCGCGTCGTCCGTCTGTTCGTCAGCCGCCTCCTGCTCGTCTCTGTCGTCGTCAGCTGCCCCGACTCCTGCCGCTGCTCCCTCGCCGCTCTTCCAGGCCCGGGTGGCCAGGGCCGGCGGTGAAGTTCACCCCGCTGCGCTGACTCTGGACCTAAAAGCAGAGGATGTTCAGTCTCATATCGGCTACGGGCAGATGGCGTCAGATCATCATCTGCCAGGAGAAGATCTTTTAACCAGCAGCAACTCCACTCAGAGTGACTGCGTGCTGCCTCCTGTGCTCCAGCTGAAGACTGAGCAGGGGCTGGAGGAGGAGGAGGAGGAGGAGGCAGGAGGCAGCTGTGAGGAAGGCAACAGAGACGGACTGATGCTTTCTGAGAGCTCAGGCAGTCTCTCTGCCTCGGAGCAGCGACCTCGCACCTTCCATCTCCTGCTCCTTCCCAGACTCCTCAGCTCAGCTCGTAGCGGAGGCCTGCGCCCCGACGTCATCGTCTCTGGGCGGCCTGCGGGTCAGGGCGCTGGAGGGCGGCGTGGTGGAGCTGCAGAGGGACGGCGGGCTGATGTTTAGAGAGGTGGAGGAGGGGGAGAGCGAGGAGCAGAGGGAGGCGGCCCTGCGAGGTAACGGAGCAGTGGAGGGAACGGAGGAGGAGCAGTGGAGACAGCTGGCGGGGGAGATCATTGAGCTGAGCGACGACGAGAATTACATGGAGGAGGCGGACGAGGACGAGGACGAGGACGACCTCGTGTGTGTGGAGAACGGAGACGGAGGCAGCTCGAGCAGCCAGGTACCAGTTTGAACCAGGATTCTCAGTCCTCAGGTCCAAAGAGCTGGTTCTAAAGAACACAGTCTCCAGATATTTGGTGGAGGTGTGAAATTAGGAAGAAACCATCAAGCTCAGATATTGTTAAAACCCTCTGTGGGTGTGTAGATTAATGGTACTTACAAAAACCTTTAGAGTTGTTCCAGTAGTTTGTCTCCACGCGACACGACGGCAGTGGCTACAATGTAATGTAATGGGGCAACTGCAACAATCCACCTTTAAAAGGCTGATATTGTTGTTCTGGGTCTTTGCTCAGAGTCTGAAAACATCACTCACGTCTCTTCGTCCGTCTCAAACAAGTGGGGACGGCCATCGCAGTTAAATATCACAATTGGCTTTATTTGCCATGTATGTGTTCACAGACTAGGAATTCGACTCCGGTGTAATTTCACTCAGACACAAGACAGACACACAATTAACTACAGACAGAAAGAAACCAGAAAAAATAAACACAACTACTATGTGCAAATAGACAGTAAGTGCAACGGGAAACAAGATGGTGGATAAAAAACACTATGAGGATTTGGTGGAATTGTCCACATCAGAAAAAGGTTCTGTCCCATAGAGCCGCGAACTTGTGTTGTTGCAGGAAGACGGCGGTGGCACAGTTCCAGTTACATTAGGGACGTGCAGGATTGTGACGTTGGGGTTTTGTCAGTAGAATGAACGTTGTCCACCCCTGCAGGTGACAGGAGACACGCTGTCATGTAAAGCCTGCGCGGTGCCTCTCCCTCCGGACCCGGTCGCCATCAGACGACATGCAGACACCCACCTGACGGAGCTGGGGCTCTGCAGGGTGTGCGGGGCCTCGTTCCCAGACCGCGCCGCCGGTGCCACCCACTCTCTCTCCCACGTTGGGGTGCAGCTCTTCAGCTGTGACATGTGCCACCTGCAGTTCTGCAGCCAGAGCAAACTGCTGCGTCACCACCACCAGGAGTCGTCGGGTTACACCATACCTCAGGCGGCGCTCACCGGCAGCAGCAGCCAGGCCCTGAGCTCCGAGCTGCAGTGTGCCGTGTGCACCAAAACCCTCAGCAAGGACTTCCAGGTTAGTTCACGTGGAACATGAGGTCAAGCAGATTCATTTAGAGACAGAATTTCAGTTCACTTCTTTACATTAAAGTGTGTTTTTTATAACCAGTTTATTCCTGTGATAACATCATGACGTTCTCACAGTGTCTTCATGTCTCTGTCCCCCCCGTCAGACCGTCAAAGACCACCTGCTGAACCACGTGTGTCCTCAGAGCCTGAGCTGTGGAGTGTGTCACCTCCCCCAGCTCTCCCTGTGCTCCCTGCTGTGGCACACCCTCTCCCACCTCTCGCTGCCTGTCTTCACCTGCCCACACTGCGGCCGCTGCTTTGTAGAGCGCCCCCTCCTGGACAGACACATGACTGCACATGCAGAGGAGGCCGCAGCTAAGGAGAGGGAGCGATTGGCGCTGAGGACTTACAGAGTCAGGGCGGATGAAGTCGGGGGGGGAGGTTTGGCAGGTGTGGAGGAGCTGCACTGCTTCCTGTGCCCGCAGACTTTCCGCTCAGCATCCGCTTTCCAGTATCACCTCAGCGTGCACACCAACGAGTCCCCGGGGAGTGGTGGAGGTGCTGGGGGCCACGGCTGGTTGGGCAAACGTAAGGCGGAGCAGTCTCTGGACTGTCCTCCGTCTTCCTGCTCCTCCTCGTCACCACGGGACGTCAGTGGCCTCGTTAAGATGAGCAACCTGGGTTTGGGCCTGGGAATGGGCTTCAGCGTGCCGGACAAGTATTTTCAGGGGCCAGCCCATAGCTTGTCCTCTGGGCTCCTGCCCAACGGGATCTCAGGGCAGGACGGAGGAGCCGGAGCGGCAGCAGTCCGAGGGAAATGGTACCGGTGCCGCTACTGCGGGAAACGGTTCGCCCACTCGGGGGAGTTCACCTACCACCTCCGCATCCACACCGGTGAAAAACCCTACCAGTGCAAAGTGTGTCTCCGGTTCTTCAGAGGCCGCTCCACCATGATTTGCCACCTAAAGACGCACGCCGGCGCTCTCATGTACCGCTGCACCGTCTGCGGCCTTTACTTCTCCACGCTGAAGCTGGTGTCGTCACATATGGAGCTGCACAAGGACCACCTGCCACCGGACTTCAACATCGAGCAGACCTTCATGTACAACGATCACTCGAAAGAACCGCTGCCCACTGTGGACACCTGATCGGCTCTGTGTCGGCTGTCCGTCCTCGTCCCTCGTCTCCCTCTGACACTGACCCTGGGTCTGGTTGCCATGGACCATATACTGCAGATTGTCATTAACGTTTAGATAAAATGTCAATAGCTTGTAAGTCACAGTTGTTCAGAGCTCAATGTGGCATCTTAAAAGGTCAAAAGTCTAAAACCCACAAATTTCTGCTTCATGAATCAGTTAAATGAAGACAATGATTCTTGTGATCAATGAATTGATCCGTTGTCTCTGTGTTAGACAGAATGTAGTGGACATGTCCCGTGTCACGTGCTGTTCACTGGACAACCTGTTTGAGGGTCAGTGTCTCAAACAGCCACTTGGTGGCAGCGTGTCCGTCTGTGTCAGTGAAACAACGTTGTCTGTGCTGCAGTCGTCTGCTGATATTATATCCAAACACAGTTTTTCATGTCAGTGATGGACAGTAAATTATTAATGTAGAGACTCGTAGCACAGAAATTATTTTCTTATATTTACACTTTCACACACAGATTTTTTTAATCTTTAAAAGTTTCATGTTTTCACTTCACGGAGCAAAATGTACGACCTAGAGAATTGAATTTGTAAACACGTTTGTTTTGATGCTGATTATAATCAGATCTTTATCTATTGGGAAATGCCATTTAGTCACGTGCTGTGTTCACGTGTGAGACTGTGGAGCGTTCCGTGTTATTTAAGTTCCCATCACACCATATTTGTGTCTTACCTCATATTTATGATGACAGTGCAACTATTCTTTTTAAATATTATTTAAAAAAAATAATAAACGCCTGTAGGACTGTTACCCCCCCTTCAAGTGATTTGTTCTGACCTTTTCCGATGCCCCGCACCACAAAAAAACACCCGTCATCAGAATTTCAGTGATTAACTTGCAGAAATCTGCGTAGAATTGTGAACCTCCTGTTTCCAGGGGCCCGCGACCTTTCCCCTTTTTTCGAAGCCCGTTGTCTTCCTGCCATTGTGCCGTCTGTGGACCGACAGCCCCTTTTCCTCTGCCGGGCTTCTTATCGTTCAGAACGTTGAATGTGACACATTCCACATGGAAACAGAAATGGGAGTAAATGTAATGAAGATCAACAGAGAAAAGCAAACTCAGTCAAATAAACACATAAAGCTTCCAAATCGTTCTCACTGCTCTGACGACAGGTTGAAGTAAAACATCTGGGTCTCTGCAAAAGTCTCAAATTCAATCATCGGAACTTTAAATGTGCTGAAATATTACAAACTGAACTAAACTCACAGACAAACATTAAAATCCATAATTCAAGAGAGACTGCTGCACACACTGTTTATTTCACATTCAACCTTTATCCCCATCTTTATGTTGCACATTTAGAAAAACAGGCTTGTGTATATATTTTAATATTTAAAATGTTCTTGTATATAGTTCTATTTTATTCTTAATTTGATTCTTACGACATTTTCCCCTCGTGCTTCTGTGTTGATTGTAAATTTCCTCTTCAGAGGATAAATAAAGGTTAATCTCATCTCATATTAAATACATTTAGGTGGGTTTTCATTGTGTTAATATTTATTTAAGACAACAATTTAGTTTGTCTCCGTGTGTTGCAGTTCTTCCTCAGTACTAACACGCTGTAATAAAACTACAAACATGGAACTGATGACTGTGTGGTTGCAGTGAAGTGTAAGTACTTCTGTAACTCTGATATTCCCTCGTACCTGTCGTACTTCACAAAGATCTTAAAACATCTTAAATTGAACCTCAACCTGCAGAAACCCTGAAGATGCTGCTCAGCTTTTCCAGCTCAGATGGATACAAACAGTGTTGAAGGGAGTTTTATTGCATTTGAACAGATCTTAAAGACAACAACAGGACAACAATAAGTGCTTTCATTTATCTGTCGCGTGACACTGGTCCATTCAGTGAAGTGAGATGTTAACGTGTGGACGAGCACGACTCATCTGGCAGGTTTGTTTACACACACATTCCTGCTGCCGCCACATTTCAGAGGCCGCCATGTGTTCCTGTGGGAGATGAGCAGCTTTGAGAAGAAAAACTAAAAGACATCAAACATTTCCTGCTTCCCTCTTTTTTTAAACTGATCAGGCACATGAAGTACATGAAAAACAGGAAGTGGATTACGAGAGGAAAGTGAACTCTGGTTTTCAGAGACTGGGTTTAGTTCTGTTCTTGACTCGATCCTCAGCTTCTGTCTTATGATCCCACGTCAGACTGGCTTGTGCTGACATCACTCAACTTGCGCTGCGTCCCCGGACCGCCGCCGCCGTTAGGAGCACCGGGCTGGTTTCCCGCTCCCACCTGCTCCACCTCTCTGGGTATGTGGGTCAGCACCGTGTTGATCAGGTTTTTGCGGAAGCTCTGGCTGAGGAAGTTGTAGAGGATGGGGTTGGCGACGCAGTGGAAAAGCGACAGGCACTGCACCAGGCTGTAGGAGAAGTAGAGGAACTCTACGGTGTTGCAGTTGAAGATGTAGGGGTCGAGGAAGTCGAAGACCATCAGGAACGCCACCAGGTGGTAGGGCAGCCAGCACATGACGAAGACCAGGGAGTACACGTGCACCAGCCACACGTCCCGCCGGCCCTGCACATCTGGAGTCGCTTTGACCGCTCGAGCGATCAGCACGTTGCAGGTGATGATGACGGCCGCGGGGCCTATGAACTGGAAGATCAAGCACAGGAAGTGCACGAAAACAAACCACTCTTCCTCATTGTGCTCGGGCATCATGTAGCAGCCGGGCTCGTCCCACTCCAGAAGGTCCACATGGACGTTCTCCATCAGGGCCAGGAAAAAAGAGACGAGCCACAGGCCTCCGCAGAGCACCCAGCGCCGCCGGCCCACCACAGGGAAGAGGGCCGGAGACGAGGGCCTGGTCAGGGACAGGTAGCGCTCCAAGGTCATGCAGGCCAGGAAGAGGGAGCTGCTGTAGAGGTTGACCACGTAGATGAGGTTGGTGACCTTGCAGAGGAAGCGGCCCCACAGCCAAACCTCGCCCATGGTCACCTCCATGAGGAAGAAGGGCAGGATCACAATCATCATCAGGTCCGACAGGCTCACGTTGATGACACAGAAGAGAACCCCGTTGGCGGAGTGGCGCCTGCTCCAGTTCACCCACAGGACCAGCACATTCTCCAGCAGGCCCACCATGAAGATGAAGAGGTAGAGCAGGAAGAGGGCAATGCGCCTGTAGTCCATGTCCAGCTCGATGGTGCAGTCGTGGATGAACCACGGCGTGCCATTTATGTAGTCTGAGTGGTTGTGCTCGTGAGTCATGGTCTGGAGCGAGAAGCAAGAAAAGAGGAACAGTGTTTGATATCTGGAGTTTAGATTTTTCTTTGTGGGTTAATCTGATTATGTTTTCAAACGTTGTATAACAGAAACACAGGAGGAGGAGGAGGAGGAGGAGGAGGAGGAGGAGGAGGAGGAGCTCGGCTGAACTGTCACAGAGGTAGAAAAACTAAAACCACAACAGGTTATTAAAAGTTATTTCACAACCTACAGCAAACGTTTCACAAAGTAAACCTGCTTGTTTGTAATGTTGTGTTCTCTTGTCCTGTGTCGACGATTCTTCAGATTTATTGTTATCGTCCTCAAACTCTTCTACGATCTACTGTCACTTTTTATTGTTTGTATGCAGAGACTTTTATAAACAGTCTATGGTGCAGAGGGAAGTTAGAAAACTTTGTGTTCATCCCACCTGGTTTATCTGCAGTGAAGATCTATTATAATCTCTATTACTGTTCACTGTAATTTTAATTCAGCCAGATCCAAAGCACTGCAGCGACAGAACTAACTTTTGTGCTTTTACTTTGTTGAGTAATTGACAAACAGGAAATGATTCTATGAATGTCGCTGCCATGACAGAGATCAGCATCTGTGACACTAGAGAACGTGTCTCACTCCAATATGATGAAATAAATAAAAACAGTCAAACAATCAAAAGGACCCAGTTGTAGAAACAGATTCCAAAACCTTGAGAAATAAAGAATTTTGATTTAACCGTACCTCGTTGTCGTGGCGATGAGCGAAAAGATGAAGAGGGGCAGGTTCTGCCCGAGGCCTCTTCGTCTTCTGGAGGGTTTTTAATGTTTGAAGCCTGTGGACACAAGAGGACTCCTCTGAAGCTCTAATGTAGACGACTATCTGAGCAATCAAGCAGCCTGGACTTTCTACCCTCCCATTTTCACACACACACACACACACACACACACACACACACACACACACACACACACACACACACACACACACACACACACACACACACACACACACACACACACACACACACACACACACACACACACACACACACACACAGGACAGGACATCCTCAGTCAGTAGTGGGGGAGTGGAATAGAGTCCAGTGACGTCCACACAGCTAAAAAGACTCCATTTGGAAAGAATAGTGTGATGGAAATTTGACCTGTAAATCATTTAGAATGTCTTAATTATCTTTGGAGTTAAAGCAACAGAAACACAATTATTAGAACTATAAGAATTCACTGTCTGATTACTAGAAATCACACTTGTAACAGGAATCCTGGAAAGCAGTAGGGATTTGTCTCAGGTAGAAACAAACATGGAGGGCCTCACCCACAGGTGTCCCAGTGAAATGTCCCAGTGAATGAATCTCCTCCGTGGTCCTATGTGCACATGCTGGTGGCTGGTGAGGATGGTACAGACAGACACAGTGAAAACAGGCAGCACATAGCAGAGGACAATACCAGGAAGCTCCCCTGCTCCCTGGTCCACGGTGAGTGATGGCCACAACAGCGGCGGAGGGACGCTCAGTGTGGAAAGAGGCTCTTTAACCTGGACGTGCACACACATCCTCAGCCTCACATTAGCCCAGGTTTGGTTCTATCTAACGAAGACAGAGCATTAACAGGGTTTCTTTAAATGTAGCAAATAGAAAACACGTGATAGTGTTTAGTAGATTTGATGAAGAGTCTGGCTGCTGTGTTTTGCACGAGCTCAGGCAGGTGAAGAGAGAGTTGCAATTATCCAAACGAGAGAAAACGAATGTTTGAGCTTCCTGAGCTGCAGAAATCACAACTGATGTGATTATGTAATTCACAGTCAAGGTGACGCAGAGATTTGTACATTTGTACGTAACGTTTAGGGACAGAGAACCCAGGTGCATGGAGGTGTAGGTACGGTGCACGTGTCAGGACCTCTGTCTCGTCAATATTAAGCTGCAAGAAGTTTTGAGTCCTGCAGCATTTTCTATCCAGGATTTCAATGAAGCCATTGAGCAACACAGCTGCCGGTAAACTCCTCACAGAGGTCATGACGAAGGTCAGCGTCACACACAGCGAGTGCAGGAACGTTTGTGTTGGCCGCGTTTCACAGTGATTAACAGCCTCTGCGGCCCGTCAGCAGTTTGTAGCTCAGCAACACTTCTCCCTGTTTCTGTCTCATCCTGTCTCCGTCCCATTGTCCAGGTCCCTTCAGTGACCAGCAAGACGAGGAGGAACCAGTCAGCAACTTCTGTCTCCTCGGATGAAACAGGAAGGAAGAAGTCAGCAGAAAAACACCACTTCTGGAAAGCTTAGGACGAAATCAGTCCCTGACCCTCAGTGTTGTAATCTAAAGACCAGAAAACAACTAGTAAGACCTTCAGCTTCTCTCTTATTCAGAAATTCAGGTGTCACCAAATTAATCAATCAGTTAAATCCAGTGGGAATCAGTCAGTGGCAACATCACCTTGTTTTTACTTTTGTTTTTTTTCTGTCTTTATTTCTGTCAGTGCACGATGATTGTTTACCATCAACCTGTGAGGGCCTGCAGATGGAAACTAGCCTGTGTGGCTGAATCTGGCACATTGACATGTTGGAGTCATGTTGATGAACGTTCATCGTCCCTTTAAAAAAAATAATAATCAGACGGTGACTGAAAACCTGAGGAAACATCAGCTGGAAGGTAAAAGAGTGTAAAACTTCAATGCATCTACAATAACAGAACCAGACCAGAGATCAGTTTAAAGAAACTCCCTGAGGTCGAACTGCAGATGTTCAAGAGGCTTGTTTTTTTTTGAGGCCACTGTGACCTTTGACCTCACAGATCAGTTGTAATAAGTAGAGAGCGAGCGTTTTCATTCTTATCTCCAATTTAACCAACACCTCCAGCAACCTACATCCAGTTCAGACTAAACCGTCGGAAACGCGACCTCTGAATTCAAGAGAAACAGTCAAGCTGCAGATCTCAGGTGAAGAGGTTTGACCACCTGAATCCTACAAGTTAACGCGTCAGTCTAAATTAACATTTGTGCCAAATTTGAATGGTTAACACATTTATGAGGTCATAGTGACCTTGACCTTTGACCTCTAAATTCCAATCAGGTCATTCATACTGCAGAAACATTTTCACAAAAACGAGTCAGACACTTTTCAGAAATTCTTCATAAAATATATTTTGGTCCAAAAGCTGATTTGCAAAAATACAACATGTGCAATCATGGAGTAGATGAGGCGTCAGTGTCTCTACGCTGCCTCACCGGTGTCGGAACGCTGCATCCTCTCACTGTGTTAAGGCGAACTGCACACGCTACTGACATGTAGTGTTACTGTCAAAGGATTTAACACAGTAGCCTGGTTAGCACTACATCGTTACACTACACACACACACACACACACACACACACACACACACACACAAACACTTCCTGCTTCTATTGCTAGGCCTCTTTTTCTAAATCTTATCCTATGACAATGATTCACATTAGCGCACGTTTTCCTAGAACAGGGAGACTGATGAACGGGCTCATTTTCAGGAAGCGATCCTGGTCGTTAACGCAGCTTCAGCTCAGACGATAAATAATAAGATATGTTCCCCATTTAAACACCAAGTATTCAGACCCAGTTCAGACCTGATGGCGACGTGAGAGATCAGATGTCAAGTGGCCGACTTCCTGCTCTTTATGCAAATCATCACGACTCTCATTTGTGTTCGAAAAGCAAATCCTGCTGTTTCTACCCAGTTTACAGATGTGTCTGATGGTCTAAAAGTCAACTCAGAACTAAATTGACATGATGTGTGACAGCCCTGGTGTCAGATGACGTGTGTGTGTGTGTGTGTGTGTGTGTGTGTGTGTGTGTGTGTGTGTGTGGAGAAGAAAAGCTTTAGTCATTATGTGGTGATCCGTGTTGAGTCAGACGTCAGCTGACTTGTCTCAGGTCCACACACTGAGAACAATGTGGCTCGGACCTCAGGACAGATTCAGGTGCGTTCAGACCTGACGTTGGTGCTGACCACTTCTGATCTGATCCCTCAGGACAGTGACAGCAGGTCGAAACAGGATCTTACTAAGTTTATTAGAGATTTAGTCGAGAGTTTGGTGGAAAACAGAATCCGATCAATTCAAATTGTGTTTTATTGAACTTCTCCGTCACCAGATTCGGTTTCAACTGAATAAAAGTGCAAATCCTGCTTTGATAAATCTTTGATCCCACACGTTTGGCACTCTCAACATCCGCCCTGTTATCTACACTACACCTGTTTCTCTATCAAAGATTATTCTACGATTTAAAAAGGAACAGTTCGACATGTTGGGACTTAATTGGCTGAGTTAGAGGAGAAGATTAATAAAGTCCGGGAGAGAACAGAACTAGTTTGTGTGACGTAGTGAAGGAGTGTTTGACAATGCGAAGGTGGAGCGAGAAGAGCGTCCTTCTGGAAGACGTGACACATGGTTTCACACGGCAGAGTCGGGGCGACGTCCGAGGACAAACGAGAATAAACTGTCGGATCTGGCTTCATATTTAATTTAATCTTCTCTTCCAACTCTCAACAAGAGACTGAAAATCTGTCTCGTTCAAATTTGGTTCGTCCTCAAGAACCAGAGCAAAGTGAAAAAGTGAATACGCTGATACTTGATCTGTCCCCGATGTTGTACTGACGGTCCCAACACTGATCAACAGCAGTTTGTTTCCAAATACCCTCGCTTCCATTTAGAGTGCTGAACATTTATAAGAAATGCAATTTTAAATCTTAAAAATAAATATATGCATCAGAAGTCGTACATTATATTGCTGCAACAGAAATTTGTAGCCGCGCCTCAGATCCGCGTCTGGTCAATGACAATTTCTGGTCAATGGTATTATTGACTTTTAGCTTCGGCTGGATCAGTTTGTGGGCGGCGCTCCGTCACCATTACGCAAAAATGTTTGAGATGAAGTCGCGAAAGCGTTTGGCGTACTGCTCTGGGTGGACAGTGGAGATCTCAGCTCCGGCCTGCAACAGAGAGAGAGAGAGACAGAAAGACAGAGAGACAGAGAGAGAGAGACAGAGAGAGACAGAGAGAGAGAGACAGAGACAGAGAGAGAGAGACAGAGACAGAGAGACAGAGAGACAGAGAGAGAGAGAGAGAGAGAGAGAGACAGAGAGACAGAGAGAGAGAGACAGAGAGACCATCATCATTCATATACATCACATCGTGCATTTCATGATGTCACAGTAAACTCTGATCAGCTGACTGCGTCTCCCCCCCCCCCCCCCGGGCTACGCACCCCGTGTTTGACGGTTTTCGCAGCATGAGCAGCTTTCTTCTTGGTGTCGTACTGCGTGAGGACATCGATCAGGCCCATGAAGTAAACTTCCCTCTGAGGAGCTCCTGAGGACAGTCAGCGTTATTTAAAAACACCAACATCATAACAGCTCCCTTAGAAAACTAAACCAGATCATTAGGTTCCACACGCTGTTCGACACCTGCTCACCTGCGCAGCTCCTGATCGCGTACACGTCCACATACGGGTCGAACTCTCCGGGCCCCAGAGGTTTGCAGGAGGACATGTAACCAGCGATTCCCTCTGGAGAGGTGCCATAGGATCCCACCGTGGGGCCCATCGCCAGGCCGTTCTCCGCCTCTGGTTCTTCCTCGTTGGAAACCTCCTCACCCTCCTCCTCCTCCCGTTCAGCTCGGGCCACATCGTGGATGCCGAGGAGCAGACTGTAGTCCATGATCTTCAGCTTCACCAGAAACTGAGGAAAGAGATGAAACAGTCGATTAATCCATTGAAAGAAAATGTATCAGCATCAGTTCTGATTCTCAAGTAACTCCTCAAAACGTTCTTAATGTCTTTCAAACTGTCCGGACCTCGTAGGACTAATTACTACAAAAGAAGACAAACATTATTAAACATGATCTAAATGTTGCTTCTTCCATTTTTGCTGCAGTTTAACGTCATAATGTCTAAATCCAGCTCCGTCCCTGTGCACTGAATCTCCTCCATCCTCCACTGCAACTCAGGACTGGTGCAGGCCGATGGCGCCACTGTGTGGTTGAGTTCTGCAAACAAACACGTCACCCACCTCCACGTCTCGTTTCAGCTTCTCCATGACCTTCTCCTTCTGCTCCTCGGTCACGTACACCTTCTGCAGGTTGTTCCTGAAGTCCATGTCTTTGAAGGTGGGAAGCTCTTTACCCTGAGACACAAACACTTAGAGTTCAGCCGGACGTTTGAGGTAAACAGGAGACAGCTGCACAGATAAAAGTCAGATCAAATGAAAGTAGGAGAGATGTTTGAACTCACCCGTTCTTTGTCACTTGCTTCACGAGCCACCAGAGAGCCCTGCCAGAAGAGAGATGTAAAGATCATGGCTCATACATGTAACATGCAAACAGATCAAAGTCCAAGCAAAGGGAGTGAATTAGGGCTGCAGCTGTGGTTTGGTCAATAACAACAGGATATAAAGCCCATCACAGCTTCTTGAATCATAAGATCACATCTGCAAATGTGTTTTTCTGTCTGATCAACCATGACTAAATCTTCACACATCTAATAATTCTAGAACTCTTTGTGTGCCTCTATCTATGAGACTCAGTTCTACTTGCTTGTAGCCTCAACTCATTGTAAGAATAATCTGGAATATCACCACATTCGAGAATGATTCGAAGAATCTGTTTACATAAACTCAACTTTATCTATGTCATCTGTCAAATAACTCCAGAATTCTGTGTCTGTGTCTCATATCTGTAAAACCGTTCATCAGTTCATTGTTTCAGCTCCAGAGTGAAACAGCATCTAAGCTCGTCTCTCTCTGTCTCCTGGAAACTGGACTTCTGCATGTTGTAGTGAAGCACTGACGTTGTTTGGGAAGTGTTCAGCCTGTTTGTTCCTCTCACCTTCAGGTCGTACTTCCTGTGCACTACCAGTCTGTGGCTGAACATGTTCCTCATGACGATCAGGTACGTCTCCTCGCTGTCCACGCCCACCCGGTACATGCCCAGGAACTGTGGCAGCAGGGTGCTGCCATGACACTTCACGATGTGCTGCAGGGAGGGGGCCGCAGACAAGGGCTTTATTCACAATGTGTATTCTAAAAGATTAAAATACAGCAACAGAGAACACGTACTTCTATCGAGTGCAGCGTCTAAAAGGGCACTTAGGATGTAAATCAATTAGTGAGTCCATCCAGGTGAGACTGTCAGAAGTTAAAATAGACTTCAGACTGGCCTGGTTCAGGGTCCCCTGAAACACGCTGGACGAGCAGGATGTTAAAAAGAGAAGGAGCCGGTGAACCAGCAGGAAACCCACACAGACACGGGTAGAACATACGAGCTCCACACAGACAGGCGCCGGCAGGTCACATGTATCCATGATGACATCCCTACAACTGCCAAACATCGAAACCTGATCCTAAACCTTCAAATGTCTAAAAGCCCAAAGTGCGACGTCGATTCAGTCCTCTCCAGAAGAGACGTCCTGTTTCTGTGTGTGTGTACGAGCTTCAGACAAAACAGCTGAAACCAGTGAGACTGAGAAATCTCATATTCTAAACTTCAACCTGCAAACGATAACAATGAGTTCATTCAACTAAATAAATACACAAAAGGGAAACAGAGCTTCCACTTTCCTCGTCTGCCTCTCAGCTCCATGTAGGCTGTGTAACCACAGGCCACACATTCCTCTCACAGCTCAGAGCAGCCAAAGGTTTACTCAGTGACATTTGCAGCCTGAAGTGAGAGACACACTATTTGAAGTATCTGCTTGACACAGATCTGAGGGCAGACGTGAAATAAACCCAAAGAAACAAATCAAACAGGTGAAAGGCTCCTCCTCGTTCTCTGGATCACTTCAGGGGACTCTACGGATTTCAGTGAGAAAAATGTCGAGCATCGCCAGACTTCTCGTTCAGCCACGCCCTCCTCACCTGGTGATACTCGGACAGGATGCCGTGCATGTCGGCCACGTCCTCGCTGGAGATTTGCTTGACGACCAGCGTGCGGTCGTAGGAGTTGAGGAGCAGACCCTCTTGGTCGTCGACGCTCCTCGATGGCGGGCTGCGGGTCAACGACACCTGGGCATCAGAAGCACACAGATGAGCAGAGAAACGTCTTCACATGAACATCAGATTTATTTAAATGAGAATGTGAAGAATCTCCCTATTTGGTCATTATTAGGGTTTATTAGCTCCTATAGTCATGTTCCTTTGTATTTGGTCTTGGTACTTGTTCTGCACCCTGAGCACTTCATCAGAACATACCTGATAGTCCAGATCCTCAATACCAAAGCGTTCCCTTAGATTTCGGAAGACCTGAGGACAGTACTCTTTGAATTTGAAGTGTCCCGGAAGGTTTTCTCTGCAAAGGGAGCGAAGGAGGGAGAGTGAGGAGAAGGAGAAGGAGGAGTTGGCTGATGCAACATTCTCTGTGCCGACACACAAACAATCAGATGTTTCATTCTCTGGGACAAAAGTCTTAAAAATTCAAACATCAGCAGGGGTGAAAGTACAGTGAAGTTCTTTCTCCGACATTCAGAGCTTCCACTCCTGCATCATGAATCCCTGAACACACACACATTCAAACGCCTGCGTCACCTTCACAACTAGATAAGAAATCTATGACCAAACTTGCAATGGAAAGACACACAAAGTGAAAACGTGAACACATTCCACAGCCTTGATCTCCACTGAAGTTTGAACGACTTTCGACTACTTCTTGAGCACTTTCAGGCTTTAACCGTGAAAACTCATCAAGACACTTGCATTTCCCAGTGTTCAAAACCCGACTGGATTAGTGACACATAAGTTGAACCCATAAACTTTACAAGAAACACACTCGCATGATGCAGCACATCCTGTAACTAATGGTTATTCCTTCTTCGGTCTGGCAGAGCAGAGACATCGTCACGTTGACCTCTGGTGGCGACGTTCACCAAAACAAAAGACCCATCCAATCTGAATTTATTACAATTTAATATTGTTTGGTACCAAGGTCGGGTTTTTGATTAACATCTCAACCAGCGCTGCTTCTCCATGACCTGCGTCGTGAGTCTTACTTGTTGAAGAGGTGGTTGTTCACTTTGATTTTGGTGTTGGCCTTGAAGTCGTCAGGAAGAAGCATGACAGGAACAGGCACCTGGTTGAGATCATTGATCTGCGAATAGAAACACAGTGTGTTGCTCATCTTACATTGTAGTTGATTAAAATCAATCAAAACTAATACTACGTGCAGACTTTGATCAAACCTCAGACAACAGTCCAATATGTTCATGTTGTCAAATGTCTGGTTTTATTTAGTTTTACTTTGATGACACAAGAGAAGCAGGAAGTTCTTACATTTGAGAAGCTGGAAGCTCAACTATTGTATTTATGTTTATTTAGTCACATACACGTCTCATGTACCAGTGGTTTGGGGTATTTGTGTAAAATGTATAATACATTATATGTATTCATCATATCTGTATAAGGGCTCTAGATCTACTGTATGTCACATACTAATATATATATATATATATATATATAATAAGAATACTTAGTATATGTAATACAAATACAAATGCAGTAATGTCCAAGTAATAACTGAAGTAAATGAAAAGTTGTGTTGTGAGTAACATTCGTGTTATAATACTAATGTTTAACCGATTAATGTTATGATTATTTCCGTGATTAGCTTGAACACAAACAGGCAGTGGAGGACCTGGAGGACCTGGGGGCCTCTGGGGGGCTCCGGGGTTCTGGGGGCCCCGGTGCCGGGACACTGAGCGGACCCAGGCCCAGAGGAGCCGCAGCTAAGTCCTGCTAAGTGCGCTAGCTCGCGTTAGCCCGGCGGCAGCTCAGCGACTCACCGAGTGGTTGACGCCCCACATGAAGACGCTGAGCACCGGGTCGCTGGCCCGGAACACCTTCACCTTCTGCTGGACGAAGTGCTTCTTCTTCGTCTTGGTCTTCGGCGCCAGGATCACCATCGGGCTGGAGGCGGCCCCCGAGTTCCCGAGAGCAGCCATGACCGCGGGCGGAGAGGCTGGAGCGGGCGGGGACACTTCCTCCTGCGCGCTGCCTTCGCGGAGCTACACGCCGGTTTCTCGCCGCTCCTCCCCCCGGGTCCCACGCACCGACGAGCAGAGGTCACCGGTCCAACTCCCGCTGAGTCACACGGTCCTCGGATCAGCGGGTGAACTGCGGATCCCTGGCGGACGCTGCGTTCACCATGTTTGTTCTGAACGTCTCCTCCCAGCGCCCTGCGTGTTTTTATAAACCACGTGCTGAGTCCGTGACTGACAGCTGACAGCGGCCAGTCACAACTGCGATGCTGCGTCATGTGACCTCAGAGGGTGGGGCTTCGCAGGTTTATGTGGCGTTCACGTTAGGATCCACGGTCGGAAATATCAGACATGTTTATAAAACTTGAAAAACTTGTTCCAAACCGTCCCTCAACTTCAAAACAAGTACTTCTTTGTACTTCTGAGTACTTCTGTGTACTTCTGAGTACTTCTGAGTACTTCTAGTCAGAGGTTTACAGATTGTGATCAGACTGATTATTCACACACTTTATTTCAATATTGTAATGATTCTAAATATGTTTGTTAGTTGTTTGTCTTTGTTTCCGTATTCACTGAATAACTTTAGACCTCAGTAGATAATTAGCATAAGTTATTGTAAATATGTTTGTTTTGATCTTTTTATTTTAAAATTACAGTTTATTATTTTATTTTAACCATGAACTGCAGTGAACATGTGTTTTTGATATGAATGCACTAATGATTATCGGGGACAATGCTGTAATCTTCCAGGTTCTTAAATGTCAGAAGTCGCTGCTGCTTTTTCTGTTTTGATTCACTGTAAACTGAAGATGTCTCTGAACCGTTGGTCAGGAACATAATCAGAAATATAAATATATATATATTTGTGTTGTCGGAGGAAGAGTAAAACTAAAAAGCTGATGATTGTGTGTTTGGATGTTTTGTCCTGACATGACACCACTCACTCATGATCTGAGACGTCATGAGATGTTTAATAGAAAAGTTCTGCTGCAGGTTATTTATTCTATAATATTACTCAGTGACTGGGTGTCTGGGAATCACTGGTTCAATCCGGTTTAACCATATCCGTCATTTTTATGTAAAATATTGACAAAAAACTGTAAACAGTAAAAATGTAAAGACACAAAAAGAATAATATTTCCCTCTTGGTTGAAGTTAAGGTATACGTGTATATTTGATTCCTCTTTTTAAATAAACGTAATGTAACTTATTTTCAGATATTATTATTATTACCATATTTCAGGATGTAGTATCATGGCATGCACCAACAGCTGAGCTACCTTAATGAGTTCATGCTGTCTCATCTTTCTAAAGAAATTCAGATTTATAGATTTACAGACTTTCAGATAACTGTCGATCTGAATACAGCACATACACATCAGTTTATGTGCACACAGATCCTGAGAAAAGTTATTTCGTTCTTCTATATGTTTTACAGATGTGGCTGAAACTAAATGAATAAAGTTGAAAGTTGTAAATGTAACTCACATACAGTAGCTGTGCATTAAAGAGATGTTTAACCTCTAGGGGGCAGAAAGACCCCAAAGCAAAGTGTCAGCCTCAGGTTTTGAGGGAACCAACAGCACCGAGCGTCCTGCAGAAGCAGTCATTTGTTGTTGCACGTCCATGAACTGTGAGAGAAAGAAAAGAGCAGCAGAGTAAAGTTCGAGGTGTAAAAAAGTTGGAGTGTGACACACTGTCAAAACGTGAGCTGGGATTGGATCAAGCCACCCACATGACCCTCAGAGGACCAGTGTACAGATGAGGGATGGATCTTTTCTTTTGGTCAATATGTATTTAAATGACACTTTTCTTGTCTCTATGACCAATCAAAGCTCTTTACAGTCCAGTGTTGCCATTCACACACATTCACACCTCTGCAACACTTTTTCTATAGAACAGCCCAGCAGTGGGACTCTTTAAATGTTAACGTATTGTGGAATATGAATTCACTCTCTTTCCTCACATCACTGTTTAAATTGAGTTACACAAAACAGACGTCGCCAGCTTCATCCGCTCGATGCACAGAAACGAGTCACAGCAGAGCAAACGCAGCCCAGATAGAGAAGTAGGACATGTGGTGATGTGATTCTACAAAGGATCATGCTTCCTCCTTCATTCTCTGCAAGGCCTTCATTTCATATTATGCATCGACAATGGGATATTCTATGCTGTTACCTTGGAAACAGGCATGTGTTGAGTCCCCGTGTGGAGACGGGGGAGAGAATGATCCTTTATGTGCCGGGTAATGGCAGAAAAGCAGCATGACTCTAATGTGCTCTAATGTGTCTTTTCAGTTTCACTGCTGGCGAACGGCTTCTCACAGTAAATGGATGTGAGGATGAAGCTCTTCACATCAGTAATAATGTTCGTATGATTCACAGGAACTCTTTTTGCTGAATGAGGTTCACTTCAGAAGTGACTGTGCAGGAAGGAAGGACCTGTTCTCCTCCTCCAGTGTTCTTCATCCTCATCACCATCATGTACATTTCTTCTTTTGAATATTTACATTTTGTGTTGTAGCCGCGTTTAAGTTTATTTATATTCACATTCTTTATCGTGGTTTTTATTTGCCTTTGTGAGCAGGTTCCCTCCTCGGGTGTGAGGTTAACCCTAACCCTCAGCCTCAGTGAGAGTCTCAGCAACTCATGGACTTCTGCATTTCGTTTTCTTACTACGTTTGTTTTCTTTGGGACGTTTTGGCGGTGGCGGTGGTGACGGATGCTCGCCAAGACCTTCAGCCATCGCTGTGTTTACAAGACGAGACCCTCTCGGTGAAGCTGCCTATCTGGCTCACACTACGGCCCTTCAGACACGGAGTCGTATTAGCCAGCTAGAAATCAACGTAAGACAGAACAACTTATTATCTCCTACAAAACAAGATCTGGAGATAGTTTCACTCGACGGCCGACATGTGGAAACTCTGTTTCTTGTGTTTGCAGACGACGAACTTCCACCTTGTTTGACTATAAAGAAAGATTCTATTCTCCTCTATAGTCATAGACTGTAAATAACGATGGACAACAAGTCTCCGCCTCCTCCCACTTTCCTGAACTGAAGCCCCAACATCCCGGGGACGAGCGCCGCCATCTTGTGCCGTAGGAGCTGGAGTCCGAGCAGAATCAATGTAGGGGTGGAGCCTCGCCACTCGACCAATCGAGAGTCAGTCTCAGCTGTCAATCATAAGACAGACTTATCAGAAACACTTGAACACACATCAGAACAATAACAACTACTTAAAATGATTTAACATGTACGTAATGATTTTGGTTCATGTCCCATCCGTTAATATGAAGGATGGCTGGATTCACAAGCTCTGCTGCAGTCAGCCACCAGATGGCGATCAACATGCTTTTGCTTCACATGTGTCATGTCGTCCATCTTTGTTTCAGAGCACATCTCCATCCATTACCTACACCCCTCATCCTCCAGAGGGTCTCTGGGTGGAGCTGGAGCCAATCCCAGCTTCTTGATATACAGTCTGTGGTTTTAATAACAGCCACGTCTTCAGGACCGACCGGACGCTGCAGTGACGTTAAGGAAAGTCGACTTGGCCCCGGGCTGTACGACGATTAGCATGCTAACGTCATTAGAAACAACAGGTATAGAAATAGAAGCAAAGCGACGGAGCACATCAGTGTCGGCTGGAGACAGCGGAGGTGAGTAAAGAAATGAAGTTTGATGCTGAGCCTGAACTTAAAACTGAACATCTGGATTGTTTCTGCATTTGAATAGATTCAATCATCATTCACTCCCAGGTCAGATGAGTAGAAAGGTTTTCTATCGCCTGTGATCATAAAACATGACATTCAGGTGAACACGCTAACTTCTTCCTCTTTATTCTGACGAACACTGAACTCCCGGGTGTTGGTGCGGAAATAGCCGTGAATGTTTGTGTATTTATTGTGTTTTTATCTGAGGAACAACATGCAACAGAAATGTTTGACGTCATATCCGGCAAAATGTAAAACTGGCAAGACAGCAAGGTGAGAGAGCTTCTGGTGCATTCATGACGTCAACAGAGTCGACACGTTTAATAAATCTGCAAACTTTGGTGTAAAAGAGATACTGAATGAAATATTAGAGTAATTGTGAATGGGTGCAAGTATTTAAATGATTTATTTATGTAAACCACTCACATATAAAAAGTCTTAAGGCTTAAATACTTGAAAGTAATATCAACAAAATGTCATTTGAGTTCCAAATTCATCATGTGAAGTATCATTTTACCAAATAAAACTTTTATTAGTATCAGTGATGCATCTTATCTCATGTGATGATCTTTTGTTTTATTGTAAAATATGAATCAGAAAATGAAATAGTAAGTATTGCTGGAACATAAACTAAAATATGATTAAAGTAGTTAAGTCAAATAAAAGTACCTTTTAATAAATTTAGATTATATTGACTCTACTGCTGTTTTGTGTTATATTGTTTGTTATTAACTCAGCATATGAATAATCAATAATATCAATAACAGCAGCATCATTAAAGTCATCAATTCTGCTTCATGTGCATTTTATTGAAAGAACACACTCAACACCTGTTGTTATATTAATATATGTTTTATTCTTCTCCATTTTTATCATCATTAAGTTTTATTTTCATATTTGCAAATCTAAAGGTCCTTTGTGCACAGACCTGTCATCACGGCACACACACATCGGCACAACAAGATTGGTCAGAAAGAGATAAATTCTAATCACACTTTAATCACACAATTTCATGACTTTTGCAAGGACTTGGGAAAGACGAACTATAACAATAACAAATTTGATCTTTTTATTTTCTATCCCTCCATTGAAATCAGAATTTATAGTATGATGTGCCAAAATAAAACATACTAGTAACATGGACATTCTGAATTCGCAAATGAACAAAGCATAAATAAAAAAAAAGGAAATTAAAAACATGAGATATAACCATAAGATGTACAGCAGTTAATAGAATAGAGCTCTGATGAATGTGAAGTGAAGTTTTGCCATAAAGGTGCCTCTTCCCCTAACATGAAATAAAATAATCTCTGTCTTTAAATAAGAAACTGCTGACAATATAAAAATACATGGCATTGTACTGTAGTTCATTAAATAAACCAACAATTCATATATAAAATATTATATTGACGTGTATAAAAATATGCCTTACAACTTTTTGAAAAGGGTAACAGCCGTAAGCTTTTTGTCTGCCACTTCAGAACACACAGTCGACCACAAAATTTCCAACATATGTACAAACAATCAACTAATAAGCAGTCAGAACGCCATTTTGACAAATAAAATGAACAGAAGCATCCAAGATCATATTCTTATGACTATGTTTTCTGACTTTACATATATATAAGATACTGTAAGATTCAAGCAGTACTTGATGGAAATACATACTCAAAAATAAATTAATAGAAAAGAAATATTCTGTCGATTAGGTACGCTGATATCAGTGTATCTTTGGAGAGAGGGAGAGAGGACGGTGAGGGAGACACATTTTTCAAACGTCTTGTGTCACATCACCTGCGTAACAGTATTTCAGCCCACTGAGATCAGAACGAGCACAGGCAGTGTCAGCTATCCTAAAGTAAAGAGGAAAACGAAAATCTACCAGAAAGCCAGGACAAGAGCCAGGGAATATAGAGATCATTCTGAGTAATACCGCTCGGATCACTGAGGCAGTTCACGGAGAGTTAATGTGAGCATGCAGCATGTCACCGGACGACGCAGAGGACGTTGCTGCAACTGTTGAACATTCAGGCAGATGTTATTGTCGCTGTGACTGTGAGAGTGTGTGTGTCTTGCTTCTACAGAGGACATGAACGTTAACTGTTGTGGATTTCCCATAGGAAGTGGTTTATCCCTGCTGCCTCCTGTCTAGGCAGTGTCTAGCACAAGCTAAAGCCACCCCCTCTCCCTGTGCTCCTGCTGCTCCGCCACCTCCTCCTCCTCCTCCTCCTCTTCCTCCAGGCTCAGAGCAATAGGACAGACTCATCCCTCACTCCCCATCGCATGGTAAAGTACCATCTTCGCTGGCACGTGAGGGCACGGGCGTGCCGAGCTCATCCACGCACCAGCAATGGCCACGCTGCATGCCCTTGGAGGAGCGGCACTGTGCGAGATGAAAAGACAGAGAGGGAGATTTTGAAAGGGAACGGAGGGCGGAGATCGAGTGGGAGAGTGGGAAAGGTGGTGAGAGAGGAAGAGAGAGAAAATGATATGTCATCATAGCGCAGTCCTGATTCTCTGTGCCCACAGCTGAGACGCTCCGAGGGAGAAGTGTCAGTTATTCTCAGCCCCTGTGGCCACAGACAAATCTGTGGATGCAGAAATCTGCAGTGGAGTGCAGCTCTGACAGTAACGTGCACAGTGACACCGGGTCAGTGCAGCAAACACACATTATCACATCAGATCCAACAAAGTTCCAGTGTTTCATGTGGATTCAGGTGACTGGGAATACTCTACCTGCTTTTTCCTGTAGAAGCCACGGGTGTCACAGTTGGGGATATAGATGTCGCGGTCAGACTGGAAGATGGTCAGCTCCAGACCCCTCAGGACACTGTTGAGCAGTTTGCGGCAGGGTGCCTGAAAACAGCAATGCAGAGTGTGTCTTCAAACATCACCAGAGGCAAAGAGAGAGGACCTGTCTCCATGTGGAGATTGCACCCCCCCCCCCAGCTGATTGGCAGAGATCCTCTCTGATCACACAATCTGTCCATGTGAATCACAGAGGATCAGCCACTGTGATGCAGCAGCAGAGCCAGGAGCAGGGAATGTGTATATTTATATATATCAGATGTCACATATTGTATAACATTATATAATCATATTGTTACACAATGCTTTGGCTTTTCAGGTCACTGGGAGAAGTGACTGTGCGTTTTTGTGTCACTTTGTGGAACTAAACGGTTTCATCTTCATCATTTGTGCGACTGCTGTCAGACATTTCGGCTCAAATGCTGCAGATCGGCTTGTAAAGTCGAAATAATCTGTGGTGGCAGCGGCAGACTTGAAACTTTCCTGATTCACATCATGCTCAATTAGTTCTGCCGCATAGCAGCGCACACATCATGCACCATAATGCATGGCTTTAGAGCAGTGTGTGTACATGCCACTGCAACACCCAAGACAGCAGAGGATCTGTGCTACTAACTCTCTACAACGCAGCTCGACATTCAAGCCTCTCCAGCACGTCTGATGTGTATTACTGAAATCTGGGTTATGAATAATGCTTGACACGAGCCATTCAGGTAAGAGTCCGTCAGCTTCACTCATCACAGACTGTGAAATAAGAGCAAGAACTTACTTTTTCAATGTCACCGCTGTGTGAGGGATGTGGACCTGAGGGGAAACGACACAGCAGCATGAGAACGTGACATGAAACCATCTTCAAACCACATCCAATGTCACATTTTACATTATAACATGGAGACACAGATGAGCTCTATCTGAGGATGGTCACAGAGACACCTAATGTCCATCAGTGTGTCCTTTTCACACAGTTAATCGCAGTATCTCCGTTTGAACAGTAGATGGAGATCACTGCAATGAAAAGCTGCTTGATCAGGATGTAGGTGACACTGTGACAGTTTCACATTCATTCTGAATTCTCCACAGAGAGCATGACTTGTAGGACAGATCACTGCCGTGCACACTGAAATGAACAAATCATATAAATGTGCATTTTAACTTAAACACTGTTTCTCACTGAATGATATTCACAAATAGCCACTGGGGTTTGAATCGTTTCAGATTAATGACAGGACTATGAAGACATTTTTATCACAGTGAGCCGCTGCAGAGGAGTCTTGGATTGTGGAGGTTTGCAGATGTGGTGCACAAAATGCATCCAGGCTTAAATGTCACACACTAACTGCGCTTTCTTTTTGTTGGTGAGTGACACAGCATCACATGCAATCTATAGATATGCAGGATTCTCACTTCGTATAGAATCATGTGAGGTGACTGTGACATCCTCAACAAACCACTGTGCAATTCAAGGCTACCTGCAGTTCCCATGCATGTGCATCTATAGGTGCATGCATGCATGTATGTATCTGTGCATACGTGATTTCATGCACGTGTGTGTGTATATACAGTATCTTACCTGTGGGGGGGGGCTTCTCAGTGGGACTAGTCCTGCTGTGCTTGGCGCAAATACCCCGTCCCTGCAACAGAGCCTGGAGGGGGCTGTGCTCCCGTGGTGGGGGAACACAGCGGAGCCCCTTGGCACAGCTCAGTGTGTACACACCACAGGGCTCTCCCTGGGCCAACACTGATGTGCTGCCGGCAACATTATGGTCCCTGGGGGGCCGACCTGCCCCCAGTGGATCCCTGCAGGAGGGACAGACCTTGAAGGGCCCCAATCGGTTTGCCCCGCTCCACGATCCGCAGTGGGCAATCAGCAACAAAACAATGGCTGTTAAGTTAGAAAGGATAGGCATTTTCTGTCCAGGTCTTAGGTTCTTCACACTGTCACTCTCTATCAGTTAAATGTGGCTGATGCTATTTCTGGATGTATATTTCTCTCTCTCTCTCTCTCTCTCTCTCTCTCTCTCTCCTTCCCTCGGTCTTCCTCCTGTTTCTATACAGTAGTCTTCCTTGGTGCTTTGCCGGTTGAGTCCCCTGCAGTGCCAGAGGAGACAAATGGAGATCGAGAGAGAAACAGCAAAGCACCAGCTTTTAAAGATCTGAAAGGCGGTGATAGAGAGTGAGTGAGTGAGTGAGAGAGGGAGGGAGAGAGAGAGAGAGAGAGAGAGGGGGAGAGAGAGTGCACAGTTATGACACCTTCAGGGGCTGGGACTCAGAGAGAGAGAGAGAGAGAGAGAGAGAGAGAGAGGGAGAGGGAGAGAGGGAGGTGGCAGGGAGGGAGAGAGCAAGTGGGGGGTGGATTATGTTCCTTTCAGAAATGATCAAAATCTCTCCACCCTTTCCTGTTATATACTCACACATACGTCCTCTTACACATTAAAAGTAGTTGTCATGCTCAGATATTTGCACTTTCTTTCCAGTGGTCACAGACCCATTTGCCATGGTAACTAAAACAAACGTGCGTGTGCCTCCATCAGCGTCGCAGCTGCAATGTCATTTGCCCCAACGTGTGCACGGCTGTGTGTTTGCTCCTGGTTGAATCCTGTAGGTGGTTGTGACGGAGGAGGTTGCTGATGCTACAGAGCTTCGTGTTTGGTCACATATATATCAAAGTTTGGGGGAAAGAGTTGGATGCACAAATGTTAGAAGTGTGAATTACTTGATATATGAACTGAAACTGTGCCTCAGCTTCATCAAATCACTGCTGAGTCAGACGTGCAATGCACTGCCTCTACAAAGAGATAATCTGCTCTTTAGTCAGTCGGACTCTGGATCACATCTGATATGAACTGGACCACATCACATGTTGAGGTACGAGGGCAGCGGAGACTATTCCTTGCCAGTCGTTTGAATTGCAAGAGTAATCATCTGGATGATTAGGAGGTGGAGGAGGACTCACTTCTTCTGCAGGAATGCACGTCGAGAAGCCAGAGTGAGAGAGCTAATAATGCAATCCATCGCTCCACTCAGCCAGTTAAGATCCTCTGTACACGGGCGCCATCGTCAAAAGATCACAGCACACATACACACACACACACACACACACACTCATCACAGCTGCAGAGCCAGAATGTTCTGTGTGGATCATAGGGAACCGTTAGAATTACTGGTACATCATGTTTTTTTTACTGAGTTTATAATATAAGACACTTATCATTATTAATAGTGAGTTAAATGTATTTTAAATTTTAAATGATCACGAAAAGCTTTTACGCAGTTTACTGAAGTCGTTCAACAGCAATGATGAGTGTGTGTGTGTGTGTGTGTGTGTGTGTGTGTGTGTGTGTGTGTGTGTGTGTGTGTGTGTGTGTGTGTGTGAACCAGTTGTTGCACAGTCACATTAAGGGAACTTGTCTTTCTTACGGGGACAGAGTGAAGTAAATAATTAATTTTAAATTGAAGACACGTTTTAAAGTAAGGTTAGGTTTGTGTGTGTGGTCCAGGTATTACTCATCACATGATGGGGACAAACATCAAGTCCCCATGATGTAAATCATTACATTTTAAGGTTAAGGTTAGTTTAATTTTGGGTTTATGTTAATCTAGGGTTAGGCAAGTAGTAACTATGGTTAAAGTTAGAGTAAGTCTCCAGGAAATCATTGTGTGTGTGTGTGTGTGTGTGTGTGTGTGTGTGTGTGTGTGTGTGTGTGTGTGTGTAAACAAAATAAAAGTGTAAAAGCAGAAATGTAAAGTTGTCTGGTAGAGTCTTGCAGCAGTGCTGAGGAATGAATTCCTCTCTTATCTCGAGTCCCGTTGTCTCCAGTGTTATCTGGTTTGGCCTCGGTGCCACGAGTGACAGATGTAACATGAACTCAGAACAGACAATGAAGCACAAACAGAATTAGAATATAATCTTAGCGATGAATATCCACCATCGAGCAACAGCATGCAACTTGGAACTTTAAGAATCAGTCATATTTGTCAGCTGGTTTGATAAGATGTCAGGTTTAATCATGTCAGCTTGAGCTGGAGGTTAAGGTGACAGGCCTTCTTCACTGTTTACTGATGTTTTATTTATTTACTAATTCTGTATGTGACCCACATATCTCAAGAAGCGTTCACACTTGGCACGAGTATTGTTTAGGGCCAAGGGAGGTGCGGTGTTGAATTTGGTGCAATTTGAACACGTGCTACGTGCTCGATTTTGATCAAATTTTAATAAATAGGTGACCAGCGTGACTGGGACTCATCAACGTAAGTGATGTAGTCGATCCTCCTGACAACCGTGTGTTCACGACCGCTACTGATTCTTTACCATCTTCTTTGTCTTTACTTTCCACAGCTCAACTGAAGGTTACTCTTACAGTTTGCTTGCAGC
The DNA here is from genome assembly GCA_026259375.1 of Verasper variegatus. Lineage (NCBI taxonomy): Eukaryota > Metazoa > Chordata > Actinopteri > Pleuronectiformes > Pleuronectidae > Verasper > Verasper variegatus. Next base: position 24,046,647 of record CM048045.1, read on the forward strand.
TTCATTTCTGCAGTTTTACCACAGAACAAGCAAAGCAGTTTTAGAACAGGAACTGCTGTAGTCTACCAAACCATAAATGGATTAACTGATAATATTACCTCCAGATTAATTGATAAAGACAATGAGTGCTAGGTGTTTCCTGACGTGAACGGGAGACACAGACGTACTTAGTGGCCTGTGCTTGCTGGGACCTGGGACTACGTGAGGCCCTGACATCAGCAGCTTGTTGCTCTGATTCATCTTCATCAGGAATCACCTGCCGTCTCGTGTTCCCTTGAGCTCTGGAGCTGCAGCACTCGTCTGTTTCCACATATCAGGAGAATGTTCCAAGACCCACGCCAGACCAACGGGAGCTGCCCTGGATTATTCATTTTTCCTTCCTCCTCCAGGCCTCGTCTCTGCCTCGCTGGCTCAGGTCTGTCGCAGAGAATCTCTCTGCTGCCACCTCTGCTTACAACACATCCCTGGTCCTCACAACCCGTGTGTTGGGACACCAGGAGCGACATTTAACTCAAGAGGTCATTTATACTTTTACGCCATTACAGTTAGGAGGTTTTTTTGTTTTGTTTTTACTCTAATATATAAGAGCTTACAAATAACTAGATTAGCAGAACATGCATACCTCCGCCAAGGCCCATAACCTGAACCTGAACCTGAATCTAAACCTAAACCTAAACATACCCGTAACTTTAACCTTGACCTACCTGTACCTTCAATCCAAAGCTACCCATAATCATATTCTAAACCTGAACCTAAACTTAAACACACCCAAACTCTAACCTGAACCTTCTTCTTCTTTTTATTCTATTTGGCAGACCAGGCGCTGCAATGGCGTGTTGCTGCCCTCTACTGTAACCGTCATGTGTTTATACTGACCAATACTGTGCAGATAGTCCATCAGTCCCCTTCATTCTGGTCCAGTTATCCAGGTTTAGTAGATCACAGTAAAAACTGTTTCTCCAGTTGCTCCCAGGGCTCTGAACAGTTTCCTCCTTTGGGACGAACACTTCTTGCTTTGGATGAGGATCAGTTTTACTGTCTCTGAGTCTCCGCACCTACATCTGCCATCTGGGTGTTTAACCAGCTTTGATCTAAAGTAAAGTGGTACCTTTAACTTTAAGATGATCTTACCCTAGACCTAAACATACCCCTAACTTTAATTAAACCCTAAAATACACTAAACCCCAAAATAACTTAAACCTAAACATGGCCCTAATTAAAACTAAAAACTAAAAACTAATCTTAACCTACCTGTAAACGGATCCTAAACCTTTTCTTAACCACTGACACACACACACACACACACACACACACACACACACACACACACACACACACACGCACGCACACACACACACACACACACACACACACACACACACACACACGGTGCCACGGGATTGGCTGGATTCTCGTCGCCACTTCTCACGCCTCGCTGTGATTGGCGCACAGGCCCGTGACGTCAGTGCGAAGCGCCGCACTGCAGTTTGTAAAGTTTGCCGTGTCGCTAGCGGACCGATGGACAGAAGTGAGTCTGTGTCCCGGTAAACGACCGAACAGCAGGTACGTGTCCCCGGCGATGGCTCCGTGTTGTGTCCGCTGCTGTTAGAATCCACCTCCCGCCCCGTGGTTACCACAGGGACTCGGTCTGGAGCGAAGGAGCTAACACGTTAGCTGCTAGTGATGCTAGCCCCTCTCGAGCTCTGCGTCGCTCGAGGCTCGTGACAGACCGTTTTCAAATGATCGGTCAGCCATTAACCACTGTGGGCAGAGGGGTAGCATGTAGCTGTCTGCACCTCCATGCTAACGTCAGGGATCTTCACCGGCAGCTCGGGGGTTTCGGCTGTTAGCTCTCGAACCCTGACAGCGTTAGCTGGATGTAAACACTGGCACGCCCACTTCCCCCCCTCGCGTTTTAATGTTGGACTGAAGCTGAGCAACAAACCTGAACCAATAAGTAATCAACATAGTTTTCGTCACTAGGAATATAACAAAAGCCCAATACATTTATATGTATTTATTTATATATACAATGAGGAAGTATAACGCGTTGTTACACAGTGTGAACACACTGTGGATCAAGTCAATCAGATTTTGTGTGTATATCCCATAATCACTAATCACAATGTGTCTCCCAGATGTTTAACAAGGTGCGTCGTCCTCTGTTCTTCACCCTCAACACGAGTAAAACTACCAATGAACACTCCTGTTCACAGGAGGGACAAATCCCAGAGACCTCAGAGAGCGTCCCTCTCCCGGGACGGACTGAAGGGCTGTACATTACATTACTTTTATCCAAAGCGAGTGACAATTAGTGCTTTCAACATCTATGGGGGGGGGGCTCAGTATGTTGCCCAAGGACACTTCGGCATACAGATGGTGAGGATTGAACCGCCGACCTTCTGGTTGGAGGACGACCGCTCTAGCCGCCCAGATGTCGCGCGTCACTGAACACATCAACAAAATAACAGCATTCACAACATTGATTAGAAGAAACAGTTTGTATGAACTGAGGAGTGTTTGTCAGTAATGGTAGAATATGTGAGGAGGCAGTGTTGATGTGATCACAACAGGCAGGATCATTGAATCCACGATGGCCAAGTGTTGGTCAGTTTCTACTAATGAAGAAGATTTTAGAACCACCTAGCCGAAATCACTCTTTATACTTAAATGGGTAGTCGACAGAAAAATGAAAATTCACTCATTATCTACTCACCACTATGCCGAGGGAGGGAGGGGGGAGGCGGGGGGTGTCCACACTTCAGATGTAATAAAACAACAGAAAGAAAACACAACATGTCTCCATACGGCTCCTGTGGTGTCATCCAAGTGTCTGGAAGCACCAACATACAAATTCAACAACAGCGTTTTAAGCCTAAGCGTCCACTACCAGAAGCAGCGATGCTAGCGGATGTAGCGATGGGAATGTGCGGTTTTCCTGTGCGTCCTTGTTAAAACACGTCCGAGGAGGATATCATAGGATGTTTAGGCCTAAAACGTGTAAATTACGTCGTTTTAAGTCGAATATGAACGTCGGGCTTATGTTGTCGTTTCATTACGTCTAAAGAAGTGATTCCGTTTGCTTACATTTATCGTGATAACTATTAATATCTGCTGATATTAACCTTTTTATTCCAGATATAATTCTTTGGGCCATATCGTCTATTCCTATGTTGGATTATTCTTTCTCCTCAGAAGGTCCGTACCCTGATTTGTTTGTGGAAACAATATCAACACTGAATAATGATTGATACTATATTCAAATGGGTAAAATCTTCATAGCAGCTGCACAAAATTCATTTAGTCCCTCCTGACTCCTCTTTCTTTTACTTGTTCACACACACTCACACACACGGGACACACCCGTAAACTCAATCATTTCGTGACGTACATGTTTATTTGCATACAAAGTGGGGGAGTGAGATCCGGTCACAAGTGATCAAAGGAGACACGATCAGTACGCATTTGGATGTCAGGTGTGAATAGACCAATTTGAGCTGTCCTTTCGTGATGGGGTCTCTCAGGATGAATGTGAATACCAGGTCTGAACTGGGCCAGAGTTTGATGTGAAGACATCACACAAGTCTTGTGACAATAAATCAAATGCTGTCATCAGAATCAGCTTTACTCACAGTGTTGTTTGTGCACACTGACCTTCTGGTTGTGCGTGCACACAGCCCCAGGACTGATGTTCAGGATGATACACATGGACTCATTGCTGAAAGCATATTCAGTTTATAAAATAAGCGAATATTATCATATTATCTTGAACCAACGGACTGCAGCTATGCTTGTCTCAGACCCACTGGAGCTGGAGTGGCGTCTTATGAAATGCTTTTCAAGGTTTGTTGCTTCACTGCAGTATTTCAACACTGAATTGAGCAGCTGCCTTTTGTTGAATTTTTTCCCTGCCCTTGTTCGTTGTTAATCCAAAATATGCTGACACGTCAACTACACAGCTGTAGAGAGTCTCTGCTTTATTATGGCTGCGTAACCATGAAGCCAGGACCTTTAAACCAGAGCCAGAGTAACGCTTGTGTTAATGCCTTATTGCAGATGTATCAGTGTCGCTGAATGTGATAGTCAGAAAATGTTAAAATAGGTTGGAGGTGTCACCGCACGTGTTCTGTCCAAAAGAACTAACAAGTTCATTTTTACACTACACTGTTTATTTATATTGTCACGTGTCCAAATCAGCTGCACAAGCATGAGGGAGAAAGGTGGAATGGTTCTCAGGTGAGACACAGACAGGCCGGTTTCTGTCACTTTAACCGGCAGGAAACATTGCACAGCCGCCTGAGCTGAACGGTGAAGAGCTCGTTTTTTTGACGGACCCGTTCTTGTTCATTTAGATGGATGACATCAATGTACTACACCACAGATGCCTCCTGAATCTAAGGCGTCGAATCAGAGATATTGGGGATGGGCGCCCCGCACAGGAGCGATACATGAGGCTGCAGAAAGATGGAGACGCACTCAGGTCAGCCTGCTGTTCACAGTTTCACGGGGTGTGTAGAAACCCCCAAAAAACTGTTCTATAGATACATATACATTTATGAACTATTTATGCTAATTGTCTGTTTATTTACTTCTGTGTTTTTATAAATTAAATGTATGTTTTTTTCTAACCAGCAGCCTGTCAGAGAAGCTTCGACATTACTCGTCAATACAGAACTTTGGAATGGAACGTGACTGTGCACATTTAGTATTTTGGTGACAGGATGCACATCTGGAAACAGGGAAGGATGGAGATGTACTGGGTGTGTTGGCGGCAAGGCTTGACTAAACCAACCCGACATTGTTTTATTCTTCTCTTATCCTTCCCTGTAAGGAGAGTGCGCACCGAGCGACAGTGTCGTGTCACTTTGGTGAGGGCTGACAGAGAGAGAGAGAGAGGATCTATAACCTGTTACAAAAAAATGAATTTCATAGGATAAACTTAGTTAAATGGAAGGATACCAGTAATGTAACGATGCCTGTTTATCCTGCCATTAACACACTGAGTACATCTCAATTTATCCCCATTTCCAGATGCGTCAGACATGCGATCACGCTGATATTGTTGTTGAGACTGTTTGACAGGATGAGGCTGTTCTTCCAGACGTGTTTCTGATTCAGCAGTTGAACCAATAGTCACCTTTTGTTAACCTGTGATTTCTTCTCTTTAGTTACCAAGGGAACTCTGAAGAAGTGGGTTGCTATGTGGCTGGCCATCCTCTATCAAAGGGAAACTGTTACTTCGAGGTAAGACACATTGAAACTCATGCTGTAAATCTCTCTGTAGCGCCTCCCTGAGCTCAAAGTTTCAAAGTGGCAGGAGACTCCTCGTTTTCCTCCTCTTCCTCTCGGTGAAGAGTTGGGTCAAGGGCTTTTTGAGTTTGCTCACTATTTAGCTTGCCATCGACACAACCCTGGAAAGTTTGATCTCTGCTCTGCAGCTTACGTGACCGTATCTCGCAGGAAGATAAAAAGTTCAAACACTTTGTACTTGTACTTCTAAAATCGGACTCTAAGGCCACTGCGTCTTCTTGGAAGATAAAGTGTCTGTGAGCATTTCTTAAAAACATACTCTGTGTATTCAGAGAACCTCACCTGAGAGTAAAAGAGAGAAAAGAGTGCTCAGTGTAAAATCTTTGCAGCCACAGCAAAAAAGAAATGGGAATAATATCAAAACAAAGCAATAAATAATTTAATCCCATGCCTTGGTTACAGAGGTGGGTAAACAGAGCAGGCATTTAGTTAGGCGGGGCAAAGACTCATCTATCCTCACTCCTTCAGTTCAAGATGGGTTGTCTCCGCTCTCATCCTGGTTCCCTTTCAGTAACACCTGAGCTCACCTACTCTTTTCTGTAGCTGCCGTAACATGATAACCCATGTCGGTGATTGCTGTCGAGTGAAGCAGTGGAGACGGCTGAACTGTGACTTTCCCGGATCAATAAACCAAACGTTGTTAAGACACAAGTGAAACCTCCTTCCATCAGAGGAAGGCACACAATATGTCTTGACTCTACCGTCGCAGGCTGACGAGGTTTTCTTTAGGTATTCGTCTGGCAAACTGGGACCTTTGCCACCATGTGTAACCTCTTGACCCACAGGACACCCTCCAGAGAATGTCTGCGGAATTGGTCGCGGTGAATCCTGCAGAGAATCTCCTGCTGCGATCTCACATCGAGGTTCTACTAGAGAAAATCCATAGAAAGTCCAGCGTCTCTCACTCAGACTTGATTTGCGTTCTCGCATACAAGCCCCGTACAGAATGTACAGAGGACTCTCCGGAGTCCAGTGCATGTCTGAAAGCAGCTCATGCCTTCATTTGGTCAAGATAGGCATCGTATTCGTATTAGGTTGATTATTATATATATTCTTTGTGCATCGTTACTTGATGTGATTGCATCAAACTGCTATCTGTAACTTTGTTATTCACAGTATGATAGGCCCACATACCGTCATCCCTGGTTGTGCCCAAGATTGCTTTTCCATCCAGCCAGCAATTTTATCCCCTGGAATCCCATTGCTGACAATTTTCTCAACTTCATATTAAATTCTCAGTGCCCCCCCACAGTCCCAGTTCACCAGTGCAAAACCACTACCTCAAAAATGTCCTAGCTCCATTGGAATGAGGGATAGGGTGTGGGTTAGGTGGTATCTCTGAGCACAAAGATTAGTCTAACACACAGTGTTTTTCAGCAGACTGGCAGAAGGAGAAAGCATTGGACCTTTATTAGAGCAAAGCTCCTACAGTCACTATCAGGCTGCTGTAACCGTTTGCATCCATACAGTAGAGAGAAGAGGAACGGATCCTGGTGATTTAGCACCGGAAAGTAGCAAGAGTTCAGTCGTAAATTAGGTGCTGAGGTGCAGAGGGTTCTTTATGAGGCAGCTCCTTTGTGGATGGTGCGTGTCATGGTAGACCTTGTGACGTTTATTCGAGAGGCTGCAGGTGAGGCAGGCGTTCGCTCTTGTCTCGGCTTCAGGAGGAAACATTAGGCCATACGTTATCCAGGGAGCCTACGTCATTCTACCGGGCTGCAAATAGACCCAGACAGGACCACGCTGCATCCGAGTCCTGTAGCCATACCAAACTCTCCTGATTCTCTTCTCCCCCTGTTCCTTTCAGATGTCCTCTAGATGGGAAGCACTATTTCGGGCATATGATGGAGCATTTCAGATTTGTTTCACTCGACTCGACTACAAGCTAACAATGTAGTTTGACGGGGTTTTTTTTATCACTGCTGTGAGGAGTTCCTGATTCTTGCCAGATGTGACATTTCCTCTAAATGTGATTTCAAACTCTCATCTGACCTCCAGATCCTTTTCTCTCTCCTGCCTCAGCATGCAAATCGTTAAGATAACAATGGTTATATTTAAATGAGAATCACATTTGGAGCCTCGTAGGTCCCTCTGACATTTAAACAAGAGGATTTTAGTGTGGTCATTACCCAGAGTTTCATGCTACATTTTTCTCTACTTCGTGACGCACATGCTGTCAGTTTCCCAGATATCTCTAAAATTTGGGAGCATTTATTCTCATAAAGGTCAGGCTTCTGTCGACATATGCGTCACTGCTATCCTCGTGTTTCTCCCTCGTTCTGCTTTCACAAGGAATCCATTTCACGTTTGTTGTCAGTGCTGCTGCACTTTCTCCAGTTTTTGTCATCAGTCCTCCTCGAGCCCAGCTCTGCAGCATTCCACTCATTTTAATAGAGTTGTTTGAAACATTAATGTCAACATAACTGAACGGCTCATCGGTGAGCACATTCCTGCTCTTTCATAATCTAAGTCATCTCGCATGCTCTTTTTATTCATGGTATTTTAGCAGTTGAGGTGTGGACGTGGGATCCCGCCAAGGGAAAGAATTCACCCCTCTCACACAGCGAAGGTATGATGTCTGATCCCTAAATTGACAAACTGGAAAGGAATCGATCCTGGAATCTTTAGTCAGGGAAACACAAGCAGTTTGGTTTCATGTGCCAGGAGCAGACGGCTGGTGAAGGAGGAGGTGAATAATGAGACACGCAGGTAAAGTGGAAGACGTGAGGAACGATGCAGAAGAAGTCACCAACAAAGGAAGGAAACAGACACACACACGGTTACTCTTCTATACCTGATTATTACCTAGTTAGGATCAGGTTGTTATGGTTACTGTCCTTCACCCATTTCTGCTGGGTCATGTTTCTGTGATTGGGTTTAATTGGCTTGTTGGCGTCATGTCAGGGGGGAGGAGTCTACTGTGAAGCTCTTCCTGCCGCCATGTGAGCTCTGGATGTTTCATGTGTAGCTGTTAACTATTGACTGTAAATAAAGATGGACGACGCGTCTCCGTTTCAGGGTCACTTACGCTGATGAGTCCCAGCCGCTGCTGCCTCAGAGTCGCCTGTTTATTCAAACTTTATTAGTATTTAATGTTAAGTCTCCAAATTACACACAATTCTACACAACACTTACTTGGGCCACGAACAATCCTCATGCCAAGTGTGGAGCCAACAAGACGAACGGTTCTGGAGATTCACAGAGATTCCTGGAAGTGGTAGATGGATCCATCAGCACCAAAACTTCTCCTGTTCCTGGATATTAGCACTCTACACATTTCTGATTGTTCTCATAAACATTATGACTTGAATTCAGTTCAAAGTGATAAATTCCTGGATCCAGCCCCTCGTCTGGTTCTGTGCCAAAGTCACTGAGTTCTCTTTCTGTTCGTTCTCCACACAAATTATGTTCACATGAAACAGCCCTATGTAGTGAGACCAGTACAGTAGCACATCCCCACTATGTGTAGAGTCAGACTTTGGTTTGGATCAAACCCACATTATCCTGACTGGGTCAAATCCGCCTGAGATTTACTGGAGTGGCTTCCCTTCCTGACTTGTTTTCCACTGAAGGCGGAACTGAGTAAAGGTTCTGATTGTAAAATATAAAGAATATTAAACTTGTGTTTTAATTTTGTTTTTAAAATTTGACCTGCTCCAGCTGTGAGTTGATTTAACTGGTACTGGTCTCAGGCTGCTTCCACACTTAAACCTCTCCGTCTGAAAACGCATCGACTCTGCTGCAGACGCGGCCGGCGTCCACACTACCGGAGTCAGCTGCTGAAACGGAGAAGTTAGGAAACGCTGCTGGTTCCATTCTAGTTTGAAAACTCTGGGGCTGCGTTTGAGTCTGGACGGACAGAAACTGAGATGATGGGAACTATGAGGTAGACGCACACAGACGGTTGCTGATTGGGTCTCTTACGAGGATGACGTAGCCCTCGCTGATTGGTCAGGCTCCTATCACGTGACCCCCTGCCCAAAGAAAACAACTGACATTGGCCTCAGCTCCCAGTGTAGAGCGCAACATCGATAATCAATTACAAGTGTTGCTGACCCTGTTGTCTTTGCTAACTTTGCTAACATTTTACAATGAAGCAACTATTAGAGCCGCCTGTTTGCTCCGGCACATTCATGCCCAGTGCTCGTGGGCCAGAATACGTAATATGCGTTTTCACGTGTGTTAGTATGGACGAGGATCAAAACAGAGCCAAAGAGCCGAAACACTGGTGTAGACAGAGATTGTTTTAGTTTGAAAATTACGTTTCCAAACGAACATGTAATAATATAGATGTGGCCTAGTTACAGTGTTTTCTCTCTCTTTGTGTGTGTGTGTGTTTGTTATAGGTGACGATAGTGGACACAGGGGTGAGGGGAACCATTGCTGTGGGCCTGGTGCCTAAATTCTACAGGCTGGACCACCAGCCTGGCTGGCTGCCATACTCTGTAGCTTACCACGCTGACAACGGCAAGTAAGTCAAACCACAGTCATCTATACACTACAGTTTCTTGCATGGTTTGGGAAAATGGATTGTGGCCTGTTGCTGCCGCATCCATATATCACCGCAATAGTAATTCCGTATATAATTCTCCTTAGTTCTTGCTTTTAGTTCTTACTTTTTCTTGCTCCAGCATAAAGTACTTTTGATGCAGGGATAATGGCTCTGAACCCCACAGGCCTCAGTTAGTCTGGCTTCAATTATACATTTTCTTTCTTTATAGATTTACATCACTTTCTTTTTACTACTTTTCATTTGAAATGTAGTATTATTCAAAGTGACATCTTCAACATACTTGTTTTGTTTGACCATTATTTAAAAAATCTAAAATATCTAATTTGCAATAAAAGAGTAAAGAGAAAGGAAGCAAGAATCGTTGTTGTTGTCAAAATCTTTAATTTTCTCAAGATCTTGTTTTCAATTAATCTGCTAATGTGTGTGGATTTGCACCAAATTCCACACACTAATAGAAACCAGTTCCCTAAACATGTCTGATGTTTTTCATCAAGATCCACTCTTCTCTGAGAAATCAATTTATACTTTAACAATGTGAAAGACAGTAAAAAGATAAATCCAGGTTCTACCCCAAACAACACTGCATCCTTCCAAGTGTCTAATGAACTAACAGACAGAAAAACATACAAATGCAGACGAAAACACGACGTCCTTGATAATAGAAAGTGAAAAACAAAGCATCTGCCCCCTGATCAGGTTTCTCATCAACATGTGATGTTTACTGTTGAATGTAAAGTTCTGCCCTGATCTGCACCACATCCTTCCACCAAGTCGCATGATGATCCCTCCGGTGGTTTTTGAGTCCTCCTCCTCACAGACAGACAAAGTCAGAAGAAAACATAGGCTCCTTGTCGGAGGTAACACGGGCTTCTGATACATGCCGTAGATAGCTTATTTGACCCAAACTGGGTGCTAAGCACTTTCACTACGTGCTCTGTGTTTAGCGTCATGTTTAGGACTGGATTTATATTCGCGGTCCGCTGTAGATATTTCAGCATCCGATTTCAGCCGTTGATGGCACCGCACACTCCTGCAGCATTAGACAGATGTGTTGTACATTATCAGGCCATAGCAGTCGCCGTAATTATATGGCTCAAAGTGTGTTTACATATTTCTTCACTAGGTCATTCAAGGAGAGCAGATAATGAGGTAAACGTATGTAAAAGTAAACTGTGTGGGATGAAGGTCAGAGGTCGGCCTGCTCTAAACGCTACGTTCCAACGGTGTTTGTTCCTCCTTTTCTTTATACGTTCATCCTCCCTCTGGCACAGCTCGTTCCCCCACAACAGTCAACTTCAGTTTTATTATAGATGGTTAATATACTCGTTATACGTTCGATGTTGTTTGGTGACACTTGACTTTAGCAACATTAGCATTTTGTTCAGTTCTTCCAGTTAATGAGGGAGTTTCTCTTCATTGTGGGAACTGTTGAGTTTCTCTACAGTTATTAGGGTCTCGAGCTTGTGATGTAAAGAGACTTGAGATAATATATATTATGATAATGGAAGTTTTTCTAAGAGCTACATTTGTTTTTGCACAACTCTTAATCAGTTGAGCGACACATGAAATTAACAAAGAAAATGTATGATGTGGTTTTGATGAGACCCCAACATAATAAATAAACAAATAGCTTTTTTTTTGTGTGTGATCATCACTGACACTGTCACTTTAAACCAATCACTGGGAAAATAATGATGATTGACTCTTAATTCTTAACAGTAGGAGTAGGAGAGAAGACATAGAGCAACAACAGTGAGATGTTTATCTCCTCTCTCCTTCAGACTGTACAATGGAAACCCTGTGGGGCAGCAGTTTGGACCAAAGTGTGCTCGAGGTGACCGCGTTGGCTGTGGAATACACTCTGAAAATACAGAAGCAGGTTTTTCAACAGTCTTTTTCACCAAAAACGGCAAAGAGGTAAGTGTTTCGACGTGGTGGTGTCTGCGTTTGCCCTCTGTGTGTCTTCACTCACTGTTTGTTCGCGGCTCTCTCCCGTTCAGGTGGGTTCAGTGGAGGTTCCTGTGTTGGCTGAGGGGCTGTTCCCCGCGGTAGGGATGCACTCCATGGGGGAGGAGGTGAAGGTTGACCTGCAGGCTGAGTGGTTCCTGGAGGAGGATGAGAGTATGATGATGGTTGACAGCCACGAAGACGACTGGGGTCGGCTTTACGACGTCAGGGTGAGCGGAACGGTAAGAAGGAGAAAGAACTCTCTATTGGTTAATGGAGTACTTTTAAATTTGTATTCCTCACGCTCGGGCCTCACTGGGTGCGTGTGACAGCTGCGTCACGGACCTGCTGCAGCTCATGTGCGTCTGCAGAGCTGCTTCATGAGGTTTCTGGTACGACAACTGTATTCCCTTGAATAAAAGTAGCCTATCTACTCAACTCAATGACAGAACTCTCAAGTATGTAACTGTGCATCTTCTGGTTCTGCAGTAACAACAACAGAAACCTTGTTAACACTAATTCAATGCGCGCTGCTCACACATCCACTGTGGCATCCACTGTGAATTACATTAGACGAGTATCAGTTTCATCTTTTGTGATTACGAACAGTTCTGTGTTTAGCTTAGAACTAAGATTTGCGGCATAACAAGATATTTAATGGAACATAACATGAAATATCAGACATTTTCCTATCATCACATATCACTCAGCCCAATGAGTCCTTTAAGTAGTTGTATCAACCACCTTGCTGCTATTTTCAGAGTTGTTAAACATAGCTGAATAGCCTTGTAGGGATGGGTGGATTTTGCTGAATACACATTGTACACATTGTACACATTGTATATTTTGTGTGTTTTTCTTGCATATGTGTTTGGAATGGGATCGGTTGAATCTGGGCTTTTGTTTAGATTAGAAAATATCTTTTATTCACTGCCACAATGCATTAAAGATATGAAGTAAGAAACGAGTAAATGGAAAATATAAAAATAGGAACAATGTAAACACAACAGAAAATACAAAAGTAGTAATTATATATACAATGTAAACGGGCTCTGTACCCTTTGTTTTGTGCTCTTACAAGATCATTCAACTGCTCGTGGTTTCACATATCCCTCGTTGTTGACAGCCGTGCTTAATGCTTCAGGGAAAGCTCGAGACACAATAATTTAAATTTAAATTATTTTGTCTCGTCCCATCATCGTCTTGCCGTGACTGGATTTGGGTCACCTTTGTTTTTGCAGGTTGCTTCATGACATCAGCTCAGGGATTTTCCTCCGAGTTCTGTGTAGACACCAGGTTCAGTAACAAGATAAACAGCAGACTGTCAGGGAAGACGTTGAGTCTCTCGTCTTTCATTCCCTCTTTGCTACTTCATAGTTGGGGATTATGCAACAGTTCAGATCAGTTCAACAGGCAAATCAACTTTCAGATCTTAGGCACACAAGCAGGGTGACTTTTATCTGCAGATAGAGATGCATATAAATCTTAAGACGTGTCTCGTTCAAGGAACCATCATCAGCTTTTGGTTGCCACATTGTAATCACTTTAATTGCAGTCATAATTTGTAGTCCTGTGTGTTATTATACCATTATACACCAATTAAACCTAATGAATTCTAATTAAACCTAACTCACACTACTCACTGCTTTTGGTGTAACTCAGAGACCTCACACGCTATAACGGTTGTGTGTTTGGTGAACTAATGAACACACGTTTAATATTGACGGCTCCGCCGTGCTTTACCTGCTAAGAAGTCTGACGTCTCATCAACTAGTTGCCATGTGTTTGGTGTGGGGGGGGGGACAGCTGAGTGGAGCTGAGACCTGATATAAACTAGAAGGACACTCAGGGAGCACGTATCACTGCCTAAACCCCAACAGTCTCCTTATGAAACCACATTTAAATTCGCTAGATCCAGATTTTGTTTGGATCGGCTCCATATCACACGTCAAGTTTCGTGGTGATGTGTCTTGTAGTTTTTGTGTAATTCTGCCAACGAACTAACCGACAGAAGAAGCAAACACATGAGGATGAAAGGTGATGATATTGATGATTGCAGCCGTATCTGTGATGGACTGACATCGGTCTGTAGTTTGATTAGATGTGATAAATGCCTAAAGGTGTACTGCTTGTTACAGGCTGTGCTTCAGTAAATACATTTCACATTCATTTTCACCAGTGACGTTTGAGAAAATCCTAAAAAGAGTTTAAAGTCTGGAACCAGGCCGACTAACCACCAGAATAATTACGACCATAAAACATTAGATTCAGAGCAGAAAAGACTGTGAAGGACGTCCAGTGAGTCTCTTCTTTAACCTTGTTGTTTGTTGTTCTATGTTGTGTCTTGTCTGTTTGTGATTAGTGTTTCATGCTGTGTAGTATCATAGTATGGTAACACTGAACCATCCCATCATAGCCGTGGTGTGATCAGAAATGTCCCTATCACACCTGAGGATTGTGGGTAGGCTAGTTCTTCTCCTCAACATCAATAATAGAACACGTTTTTCTTAAAACTCAATTGATATGATAGGAACTTGTGACTTCTACAGGATGAATATTTTTGCTGATAATCAAATCTCTACAGAGAATCCATGCTGGTGAGCTCTATAGTTTTGATTTAAACACAACTTTACTTTGTGATGACGACTTCATCTACGTGCCTCAGTGAAAGGTGTTTCTAATACTACTTATTTCAGGACCATTGTGTTGCATTGCATCACACACTATAGGGTTATTTATTTTTCTGTGCACTGTAATTACCTCCTGCAAGCCTGATCAGGTTCCTAGTTTCTCAGCTGTGTCAGATCAGGACACTTCTTCATCTGGTGATGCAGCGAGTGAGGTTAGGTTACAGGACGGTTTTGCCTTCTTTGTCTGAGCAGCTTCCATCCTGCTCTTGTTTCGAGTCGTATTATTCCATTGACTTCGCAATTGCACTGTCTCTGAAGTTCCCTGTGCGTTCGTTCCAAAGACACAGTTAGAGGTTTGTCTATGATAAAGATACTTGATACTTCAGAATGAATAAACGAGAGGTTTCCCTCTTTTAGACCTAAAACAGAAGACTGACTCCTTCGCCGTCGCCAGTAGAGTTTGCCTTTTATGTTTTTTTTCGGTGAGCCATGCTGGACGTCATGAAAGCACAGGAAACTGAGAAGCTCTCTCACTCGCTCTTTCCACTGTTGTATCTTGCACGATATGAAGAAACAAACAAAATCACAGTTGCTCATTGTTACCAAGGATTAAAAAAAGCATGAACGCTCGTGGCCACATCCGGACATTCAATGCTCGCATTAACGAAAAGATGCAGCATCGGCGTCTAGACTGTTGGTTTCATTTTGTCTTTAGCCACAAATGAATATGAATCAGTGTCTCCCACTGAATTCATTCAATCTATGGTGGTTACAGGGTTGTTTTCCCTGACAGGTACACAGACTAAGAGTGAAAGATAAGTTCTGGCGTGAGAGTAAACTGCATTGATGCCACAACTGCAGCTGAAGCTATGAGGTCTGAGTGTCTGTGTGAACGGTTAAAACATTATGGGCCATAGCGCGAGCAAGTGGTAGTGCGAGAGCGTGACAGAACGACAGCACGAGCCACAGAGCTGCTAATAGCACAGCACACGCAAAGTTAGAGATTTCTTCTGTTACTATCAGAAGTGTAAACATTGTTTTGGTTCATAATGAAACTGTGGTGGGACAAATTAGAATATGGCAGCTTGCCACATATTTCCTCGTTGCTCCATCCAACAGAGACATTTCACCTGAATCCAGAAATGGGAACGTGATGGTGTCACTAGAAGTAAAAGGCAGGTGATCACAAACGTCATTAGACTTCATCCTCCTGTCACTATTAAAGTCATTTAACAATTCAGATATTTCTGAACCAAATGGTGGACCAACCTGCTGACACAGCCAGCTAGCAAGGCTAATTAGTCTCTTTGTTAAATAGCATAACAGATTTCTTTCCACCTTTTGCTTAGGGCCAAATTCAAGCGTCGCACGGTGATTAATAATGACCGATATTTGGCAGAGTTCAGGTGCAGGGTTGTTTTCTCAGACACAGACTAAACTATGATTCAAGTCGCTTCTATCAGCCACGTGAATGGTGCTCATTGTTGGAAACAACGTTGTCATCAGATGTATCACGGCGCTGCATACCCGCCACTTTACAGGAGTGAACTGTAACACCTTTGTTCTGTGTTGAGGTGCGAGCTCTCATCGGCCCCTGCTCCCACTTCACAAACCACAGGACTACAGGCAGGTCTCTCATCGACCCGGCGGAGGTGACGCTCAGGCTGTGTGATAAACGTGTGTCTCCTCGTACACAAACATCCGTCACACACGACATACAGCGCCGAGGCCATCGTCTTCCCCGAGAGCAGATGGGAGGGATGATTCAATTAGCAGTCTTGCTCTCTGTTTTTCTGTCTGTCTCCCTTTTTCTGTTTTTCTGGACCGAGGAGTGGCAATGGCATGAAACGTGTTGCCAGAGCCAAGTGCCTGGCAGCCCACCAGGTTGTAAAATTTCAATAAGTGGAGTAAGGGGACTCCAAGGAATCTTCCACTCTTTCTTATGTGGTTGGAGGTTTTCACAGCTGGAGCGCCCGGCTGCACGGTCGGCTCGACAGTCCAACACTGATTTCTTTCTCTTCTCTCCCTTTTCTTTTTCTCAGGTTTTCTTTTTTCCTAATGAGCAAGCAGCCATTAGCCTCCAGGTCCGTGATGTGGTCTCTATTGTCAGGGTGATAACAGTCAAACAGATAAGGTTGTCAAGTCCTGACAAGTTCACCCTGGAGACAGGGACGGCGGTGGGAGTTGTAACAGTAGCTGCTCCCTGGAACGACAGAGGCTACATTCACATTTGAAAAAGACGTTTTCAAACTAAAACGATCTCTGTCCACACAAGTGTTTTGGCTCCGTATCAGTTTTAATCCAAGTCCATACTAACATGCACGTGCCAGCTGATCTCCGCATGTATGTAAGTTGTATTATTGTCAAATCCAGAATGTAACTGCACAACAGCTGTTACAGAGACAACAGGGTGACCAACACTTGAAACTGATTGTACACATTGTGTTATACACTGGTAGTCAGGGAAGGGGGTCATGTGATAGGAGCCTGACGAATCAGTGAAGTCTACATCTAGACAGAAATCACCCAATCAGCAAGAGGCTGCGTGTCTACGTCATAGTTTCCAAATATCTGTTTTACCAAACTTCTGAACTTGTCCATGTTCGCGGCTCTAAAACTCCAGAGTCGTGTGGACGCCGGGCGTATCTGAAGCAGAGGTGATCCTCTAAAATAAAAATGTCTTTGTGTGGAGGTAGCAAGAGAAAGTTTGTTTTAAGAGCAACAAGCGAAAGAAAAGCAAAGTGTGGCCGAGGAAATAAAAAATACAGGACGAGGAGTTAAAGTAAAGCAGAGGTTTGTTTTGAAGGCCAGACATGTTTGAGGAGCAGGATTAAATTGAGGTAAGATTAGGTTTTAAGAGCAGGACATTATGTCAGCCACAAGGTGGTCTCACTTAATCTCTGTGTTGGTTTTGACTTCTAATTCACTTCATTGAGTGGTTTTAACCAAAGCTTTGCCTCAACTTTTCCAAATGTCTACTTTGGATCTACGCTCTCCTCTCCTCTCCTTTTCCTAGCCTCCTCTTTTACTCTTCTCTCCTCATCTCCTCTCTTTCTCTCTTCCTCTCTTCCTCTCCTCCTCTCTTCCTAGCCTCCTGTTTTACTCTTCTCTCCTTATCTCCTCTCTTCCTCTTCTCCTCGCTTACTCCCTTCTCCTCTCCTTGTGTCTCCCTCCCCTTCTTTCCTCCTCTCCTCTTGTCTCCTTTCCTCCTTTCTTTCTCTCATCTCTCTTCTCATCTCCTCTCCCCCTCGTGTCCTCTTCCTCCTCTCCT
The DNA here is from genome assembly GCA_026259375.1 of Verasper variegatus. Taxonomy (NCBI): domain Eukaryota; kingdom Metazoa; phylum Chordata; class Actinopteri; order Pleuronectiformes; family Pleuronectidae; genus Verasper; species Verasper variegatus. The sequence continues at coordinate 24,064,318 of CM048045.1, forward strand.
CTCGCCGTGCTTCTTTTCCTTTCCACTATCCTTTTCCCTCCTCTCCTTGTTTGGTCTCCACTGTTCCACTTTTCCTCTCCCCCATCCTTGTTTCCTCTCTCCTCCTCCTCCTCCTCCTCTTTGCTCCATATTTACAAAGCTCCTATGGATTTTAATAACATTTTAGCTGTCAAGCCCCGAGCTGTGAGGTGTATATTTTAACGGGCACGGAAATGTTTTTCCTCCTTTTTTCACACATGCGGCTTGCAACAGATATTTCCAGTCGCGGTGGTTTCCGATGACTTATGTATCTATCGCTGGGTTGCCACAGATGAATTACACCTCTGCGGCTCTTCAGTGGTTTGTCTCACACAGCAGCACCTCGCAAACATTTGGTCAAAACAGTGGAATAGTTTTTACAGGTTGCTATTTGATAAGTGTGGATAATCACTGTTCCGGATGATAGCTGTCCTTACTGATTGTTAAGAGGTGAGGGGGGGTGACGGAAAAGATTGCTGCAAGATGAATGACTTTCCTGACTGGTATGCTTTTGATGAGGCGGCACTGAGGAGCGCAAAGCCGCAGAATGCACGGAGCACAATGGTGACGGTAGTGACTTGTCTGCAGCTAAATCGTGGCCTTTGTGAATTGTTTACATTACAGTTTGGGGAGGTGGGGGGGGGGGTGCCACTCCTGTTTAGATAGGTGGGTGTCTGATCCGAGATTTCTGCCCACTATCATCATACCTACCTCACCAAATATTTCACTACCTTCTCTCCTCAGTCTCCTCATGTGTCCGGTGGCGGTGAGTAATGTTTGGGTTTTTTCCGATGCCAGAACTGATCAGACAAATTGGAAATTTAACATATAACTGTCAAGAGTTCAAAGTATACTTATAGATAGTATAGAAGATAGATAGATATAGTACAGATAGGGCAAACCCCTCAAGAAATTTACATAACAAAATCTCATAATAAAGAAAAATACAACAATTTAACACTAAATAACAGTTTCAGTGTTTAATACAAACTAATTTTCAATTGTCGCCCACACTGCCGCCTGGTGTGTTTGACAGAGGGTCACGCACGCAGTCAAACACGGTGCATGTTCAAGTGGAGGGTGAAGAGAGAACCCATTCAATTTCGGTGCGGATCTGAATCGGGGGGGGGGGGGTGGATCCAGGAATATCTTTTCACCTTCACTTTGAATTTAAAATCAGGCATTTTGAGGAGACTGATATCTGTGAGTGTGTGAACTTTCTAATTTTATTTTGATCCTCCTTTATTTTGCTGCTCCTCGTTTTGGCAACAAGTTTTGTTCTTCATCTGTTGTTGCCTCAGGGTTGTTACGTGTCAGACTGGAACCCACACACAGACATGCCTAAATTATATGAACATGGGTTAGTGATTAAAAGTAACCATTAGTCCGCTGCTTGTTAGGGTTGTGTTAATAATCTCAGTCTGAAATCATCAGTGATTTGTGGTTTGCTGGCAAATTACTACACATTTTAAATTACTGTCAGACACCATGTAGGAATTTATTTTTCATTACAGTCATAAACACTAATAATAGTAAACTTTGAGATACGTGAAATCGTGTCTCGGATGATAGAGTGTGTGCCGGTGCTCTGACAGACCTGTGTTTATGTGATGGTGTTCACAGTTCACTAAAGAAGGAGTTGGGTTGAGAAGAATCCATTATTATTATCAACCATGATAAATCAATAGTCTAATTATATAAAATACAGGATTTCATTTTCTTGGTCTGAATACTTGTCCTCATACAGTTTATCAAAAGTGGACAACTTGGAACCGGACGGAGGAAACTCTCATTCCCTAAGTCGCCATCTTCAGTGTCTCTGTTATAAATGGTCTCACGCAGAGCAACATACAGTAACATGCAAAAGGGTTCGACTCGAGTTGCACATTTTGCATCATATATAATATTATATAATGTGAACAAGCCCAACTGGTGAAACGGTCATTTATCACCCAGCCAGTAATGTTCTGTTCAGCACAGCAGGATGTTCTTGGTTGGTAACTAAAAATAGAACTTGTTAAGTTGGTGTTTAACAGCTGAAAGAAAATCTATTTGATCACATGACATGAACTCAAACAGCTGTTTTGTCCCTGAGCTCCTTCAACAGGTCGAGCTTAGAACCCAAAGATTTGATTGATCTGTTCAGGCCTTTTGTTAAACACCGATAAATGTAACATTCTTCTCCAGCTGAAGTGACTTCTTGATTTCTGTACCGTTACCTCATCACATATGGATTGTTGGACTTTCTTTCTATACCTTTGTCACGACTGCCAGTGGACCGTGTCCTGGGCAAACAGGGCCTGTTTCGTACTAATCTGAAATGAAATATGGTTTATTTTTCGCTTGCCGACATGCTGCTGCTCTGCTGTTTGTCTTGAGAGGAGAAATTTGGCAGAGTTTCCAGTGCGTACGTGCGGCTCAGTATGAACGCAGGCCTCCAGTCCTCGGCCTCCTGCCTTGTCCCGGCAGTCGCTGTGCCCACCGAGTTAATCCCCTCAGCTGCGGATGAGCGGGCCGATGAGTAAGTGGACGGCACCTGAGTCGGCAGTTATCGGTTTTCCCAAGTTTACTGGCACATCTCGTGTTCTCTCTCTCCCCCCCCCCCCCCCCCCCCCTCTTTCCACCTCTTTCCACCTCTTTCCACCTCTCCCCTCCACGAGGAGATTAAAACTCTTCAGGATGTACGCGTCTTACCCTCTGACACATTTTTTTTGCTGAGCAGTTACATGTTGTTGTATCCATTCACAGCACCTGCTCTTCTGTCTGAGCAGATCAAGTGTGTGCGTTTTTTTTAAATTTGAGTTATCCTCATTGCGCTGCAGTACCTATGCAGGTTTCCTGTTTCCTGTCTTCCTCTTGGAACAATAGGTTCCAGATGAAGATGTTAGCGTCCCAACATGACAACTTTCCCCTCAAGTTGGTGCAGCCTATAGCAGTGGCTCAGTCATGATTGGCTCCAGTTCTCTGACCTGAACAACGTAAGAAAAGAATAAACCAGGAATAACTTCATTAATCAAATTTGAAGTGATCCCTGTGCAATTGCACTGAAATGCTGAATAAAAATGTGCCGTTGTATAATAACTGTATTAGTTTTAAGTTCAAGCGTTGGGCCGGCTGGTCAACTAAGTTTTTTTTTTACTTTCTTTATTCAAAAACACGGTCTTTCAGTTTGAGGACTTGTTGATTTCACGTTCTGATGTTGTAACGCTCTCACTCAAAACCCGGCGCTCGCACTCGAAGGGACCCTGCGTGTGCTTAGCTCTGTGCCGCTTGTGCTCGATCTGTGCGCTTGCACTCAGATAAAATGTTTTATGAAGAAGAAAATACACCTCAGGGATTTAAGAATCATTATATGATCTAAATGTTATAAACATCCCATTTTTTTCATCCATCCCTGATTTTACTCAAACACATGGTGTTAACTCACCAAGATGTACAGAGATGCAGACAAAAGATCAAATTGTATTTGTGTTATATTCACAAATCACAATTTGCCTTCTCGGGGTTAATAAGCTGACTGAGTTTTTCTATTTCAGCATAACAAGCCTACGATAGCCATTTTTTCCAATCCTTGATATTTGACAGCATTCGATGCGTCAGTGAACCTGGTGCCAGAACAGAACAGATTCACTTGTCTGCTTCTCTGTATTTCTGACACTTTCTTGTTGAATCCAATTATTGAGTCTTTGTGTCAGATGGAAGCGTTCGTTGTGATAAACAGTATCATCCTTTCCACTAAAATACAACAGTACATGAAGTATAACTGAATTTGTTGTACTCGTAGCTCTTACTCAAGAGTAACGCTGTGTTTTTATACAGCGTTCCTGTAGAGTCGTAACTTTTTACGACTTTGTCCAAATAAATCAGCACCGGTGGAAATACTTGCCGGCATCCGAGCCGCAGGTTAATTTGGGTAACATCTTCCCAGCAGTGGTAAATGTGATAATAAAAGGAATGTATTAAAAGGTGATGAAAAGCTCCACATGGCCTATGAGTGATGAGGTGTTGGTGAAGGGCAACAATGTAGGTCCTTGGTTCTCACAGGTTTCAACGGAAATCGCACAGGGACGATTGATTGATTAAATCCACAAAGTAACTGTACAGTTCACTCAAGTGTTCAGACCTCTTCACATTGTGTTGTGATGCAACCTTGAGCTAGAATACACTTACCCTTTTTCTCCTCATCAATCCAGAAATCTCATAATGACGAAGCAAAAACAGAAGTTTAAAAAGGTTTTTGTTCACATTGACACAAGTATTGATTTGCTGTGACATTGAGGCGTCTCTACACTTTTATCGAAGTTCACCTGTGGCATATTCCATTGATCGTTTCAGTCTGAAAACAGTCAATCACCACAGCCATAAGGTCGCAGAAACTGCAATACACGCAATAATAATACTAACAATAGAAAGGCAAACAGCTACTGCAGTCAGCGGAGGCAGGGTAGTGTTCCTTAACTAGTTAAACTTCTTCCAGTCATTGGATAACCTACAGCAGTGGTCGGCAACTGACACTGACACTCAACACATGACTTCTCCGACATGGCTGCAACATTCATAGAATAATTCCCTCTTTTCCAATTTGTCTACAAAGTAAAAGCACAATATTAGATTTCTTTGCTGCAGTACTTTATATCGAGCAGAATTACAGAGCTTTTATTTTGAAAACTTGAACTTTTGAACTCAATGGGCACTGCACTGGTAAGAAGCCTGAAACATTCCAGGACTCTTCAGGAGCTGGTTATTCAAACTGAGCCACCATGGCAGAGGGGCCTTGGGGTGACCTTCAGACTTCCTGCAGAAGAACAAGTCTCAGTGCAGCAGTCCACAGATCTAGACTTTATATCACAGCCTCTTCTGAGAGAAACACACATGAAAGCTTCTTCAGGACTCTTTGATGAAACTAAGAGTGAGCAGTTTGGCCTGGAGGAAACCAGGCATCACTCATCACCTGTCCAACATCAATTCAACAGTGATGTCAGCATCATGCTGTGGTGGTGGGGGGGGGGGGAGTAATCAGAGATATTCTTCATGTTAATCTGGTCCTGAGCTCTCAGGACGTCCCACTCAACCAAAACCTGTAGGAGTTTAAATCTTGATGGTTACGATTGAGAGTACTTCAGTACTTTCACAATGATCGAGACAAGATCATGTTAATCCTGCTGCAGATGATAGTGCTGCCAAGCAACAGCCCTTGAGGAGAATACTTGCTAACATTCCTCTGTTGACAAATATTCAAACTTATCGTTAAAATCTCTCCTCTAGTTCTCGCTGAAGACCAACCAGCACGACTGTATCTTAGCCTTCTGATATATATATTATTTATTTTTTGCCACTGCAAAACTACTAACATTAGATCAAGTTCTTGCACCGTAGTCTTTACGTTTAGTTAACATCCGGCTCCTCTTGAGATTGAGTGAGACCATGTGAGGTGGTGTTTGCTGGCTGACTGCTCCGTCTGGCAGGATAATGTTAATGTCCTGCTGTGTGTGATGCGCTATTATTTTAAATTCTTCTTCATAGTCTTGCTGCAGATGTGACGCTGCATCCGAGACAAAGGTCCCCTTGTTTTGTAACAGATTGTACTCACATGCCAATTGCAGCTGTTTTTTAAATTTATTTTGCACATCTTTTGGTGCCAAGTTTCACTTATATGTTGTATTTTCATGTCAGTCCCCCTGAAAGTGCTTGTAATGTCACATGACACATTACACAGGTGTTCATCTTGGTTGTTCTTTGCACAAAACAGAGGCTGATGGACAGGTCCCATTTAGCTACTGGAGGCCATCTAACCCAAATGGGATATTAATTGGAGCAGGGAAGCACAGCCACTGTTCCCGAGGCCAGAACCAGCTCATATACTTTCCAAAAGTGGCACAGTTGCTCTGTATCTGTCATGTAATTTTTGATCACACTTATAGTGAAGATTTATTAAATAAAGTTGTTGCAATGAAGGAAAAAAGGTAGAAAAGCAAAGGAATTTAATTATAAAAACCCAAAGAAGCAACCCAGAGAGAGGGCAAAGTGTAATGGAAAGAATAAACACATAAAAGCAGCTGAGCTATGTTGACTCACCAACTGTTATGTGATGTCTAATCGAGTTAATGAAGAAGAGAATAAAGAGGAGGTCTCCTCATTTCAGTTTCTATAAGTTCCCCCATTAGCTGTGACAGGAAGCTGGCAGGACCACTCTTTGGGCGTTGCATCTGTTTCCCAGGCAGCACCTCAACAAAACATGGCCTCGCACACCACCACCACCGTTCTCCACAATCTGAATTACAGGGGAGAGAGAGAGCACGAGAGAAAGGGGGGGGGGGGGGGAGAGAGAGATATTATCAGCTATCGCAGTGAGATTTATTTCGCTCAGAGCTACGTCTCTCTTCTTCTGCCCTCTTGTTTCTTTCCTCCTTCATTACTCAGCAGCAAGAAGCAAATAAAAGGGTGTGACTGAGTGTACATCAAACTGAAACTTCCCTCCTCTCCTCAAAGAACAGCAGCTGTCCAGGCACGAAGGTGAAGCCGGTTTTGGAGACATTAGTACACATAAGACTGTCAGACAGCAGCTCTAACATTGTGGTGAATAATATGCAGCTACAGAATGTTTCTCTTGCTCCATGAGCCATGTTCAAACTATACATGTAGATCTTTTTAACTAAAGGTAATAAATGTGATATTTAAACCATAATTCAAATTAAGTTCACAGCTCAAAAAACCTATTTAAGTGTAGTGTCTCTTTAAATACTGTTGGAATTGTCTCAACCAGACAATGGAGACAGATTTTTTCTGCAGCTTTATGCAACCAGACTGAAGCTGATGGAATTACATAACCAGTGCCACGGGCGTTAGCTTAATAATCCTGTAAAGCCAAACCAGTGTATGTGCTGCTCTTCCAACCACCGTCAAATTGCACACACTCATAAGTATCAGTCTCTAAAACATGATTTTTTTATCATCAAGAACCATGAATTGTTTCCTGAAAAATAAACAAATGTTGAAGAAAGTAAAAAAGAAACCAACTTCCTGGATCTGCCCCCTGATCTGGATCTACACCAAAACTAAAACAGTTCCTGACTTCCCTGACTCATTCCACATCCTCCCACCTAGTTTGTTAATCTGTGCAGTGGTTTTTGCGTCTTTCTACTAACTAATAGAAAGACAAACAAACCAAGATGAAGAGATTAAACTCTGTGGAGGAGGCGAACGTCCACCACAGCCAAACAGTCCCCTGAATCATCAAACACTGTTAGATATCAGTCATTTAAACATGCATCAAGGTCCATGAGTTATCATTTGGGAAATCTGTGAAATAACCCTGGTTATGCCGTTTCTTTTTTGGCTCATGTCCCAGCCTCCAAGATTCACGAGAATCCATTGTGTAGTTTTTGTGTTATCCTGCTGACAAACAAGCAAATGTATTATTTTTTAAGTTGAATGAGTTGAACACTAAGTAAAACGAAGCGTTATGGACATGAAGCACTATTGAAAATCACGGGTGATTGTTTGTCTCAGTGACGTTTGGCAGTCCACCTGAACTCATATAATTTATGGCCACACAGAAACTACACACACACACAAGTTCTCAGCAAAAGGTTTAATCCATCATCAAGGTCGGAGACAGAAATGAAACTTTTCGCCTGTGTTAGCTTCCTTTCTGAGGAGTTCTCAGTTTGATGGATCACTAAGCAACAGGGAATAACAGAAATGGAAAATGGTAATAAGTTCATTGAGACACTTGACGTAGATGTTGAATAGCTGTTCCCACCAGGTGTGTCCTTCAAGTGTCTGGCTAGTGAAACATAGCACACCCAGGCGGCTTTACACGCACGCAGGCAAGCACACGTGCACACGTGCACACACTCTCACACACACACACACACACATACAAAGAGGCTGAATAACAGAAGTAATTTTGTCCACCCCCACCTTGTCTGTCATCCTGGTCTTTCAAGCCGGGGGCGTATTCTTCTCACTCACTCACACACATGGACTCGCATGTCATGGAAACACTGTTCAGCCTAAAGGCTTTGTGGTTGCCTAGCTGCCCACCCACTCACCTGTACTCACCCAGCTTCACCTGTTTAGTGGTTAGGATCAAAATAGACCTGAAAGTAATTTCATTATCAGGTAACATGCGGGCCGTCTCCAATGGTTGTTCATACTTGTAGAATGGGCGGTTCAGTGAGGGTTGGACTGGATTTGCAGGTGTCAATCTACCACGGTGCCCACTCACTGAGGGCGCACTTGCAAAAGCGAGTTGCACGGGTAAGTCCTTCTCCTCTTGAACAACACTGGGCTTAGGATCCTGCCCGAGCTTGATCTGCTGTGACCATCTTTTGTCTCCATCTCAACTTTCCACCTCACGAAGCCGACCTGCTGGCCCTTTGTGTCGGGTCGCCCGACGAACCTTTTCTAAAGTGAGGCAGGAAAAGTACACGACTACTGGAAATTGGTTTCCTCAGAAACTGAATACCAAGTCTGAACGGGGTCTTTGAGAGAATGCTCTGGTCTTAACGTCCGTCCTGAGTGATCCAGTCACTCGTGGTCAGTGCGAAGTTCAGGTCTGAAAACAACCAAATTCGTTAAAATGTGCGAAACGTTGTGCAAAAGCTCAGAAGAGTGTTCAAGTCAGAACAGGTTGTCTTCGCTTCCTGTGAAAAATGACGTATGATGGAAGTGAACGTCGTTCAGGTCCAAGTTCTAGTATTTTCAAGATGCCTCAGTGATTTGTCCTTCTCTGTAATTGTGGATCTCAGATGGTGGAACAGTTTAAACAAGACCCGTGCATGCTAACGTTAGCCAGGAAAAAAAACCCCTGAAACAAATTTAGTTAGTTTCTTACCCTAATTGATGCCTCACTAAAAACGAGACGTGATGTTTAATAAATTCACAGGTTCTGCCGTTGTTATGGAATCCGACCTGAAGGTTTGGACGCAGCTCTGGATGTTACATCACGCGTCACATTTAACAAGCTGATGAAAGAACAATAACTCAGTGGATAATCTGAGCCTGTATAATAGCATATTTTTGTTTGGTTTGTCGCTTTTTATTTTATCTCTTAAATTCTGAACCCCATTCCTCTCCCTCTCTCTCCCTCTCTCCCTCCCTCTTTTTATTGCCTTCCTCAGCTCTTGGAGTATGTTGGCAAAGGAAAGAGCATCATGGACGTGGGTTTGGCCCAGGCCCGTCAGCCTCTGACCACCCGCTGCCACTATTATGAAGTAGAGATCGTTGATGCCGGGGAGAAGTGCTACATTGCCCTGGGTTTGGCACGAAGGGTAAGCTTTCTAAGAAACCAGCAACTTTTGACAACTTCACACGCACCTCCACTCAACAGGGAAGCTTTTTTTTAATACGGCCCCTTCGCTCATGTTATTTTCCACACTGTCATATTTAAGGCAGTCGAGCTCTATGTGCTCAAAGGATGTGGAGTGCATTAATATGGCTCTTATTGGCTAATTCTTGCAGCATGCTCTCATATTCTGGTCCCTATAGATCAACAAGTAGCTGAGCTAACAACATATTAACCCATTTAGACTTAAGGTGCTGAAAGATGACGCACTCTGAATCCAGTGCGTTGTTAGAAAACAGAAACCTGTGGGTTTTCTGAAGAGCAGAAAGAATTACTAACGTTTACTGAAGCAGGAAGAAACTTAGAATGAAGATATTCTGTAGCTTAAACATTTGGCTTCCATTGTAAATCATTGTGTTTTCCCTAAACTCTTCCTCTTCCTCGTCCTCCTCGTCCTGTCTCTTAACGACTGAGCCTCGGTCAGCAGGGACATCATCTGGTTCTGAATCTGCCGTTGTTTTCATATTTGTTTCAACGAATATCACTGCTCTGAAAAACAAACTACATCACCTATAGTGAATTTCACCTCAGTCACATGATGATATCACAAGAAACAGAAATACTTCAAATGGGAGAAGCACCCATATGTGTTAAAGGTGTAAACACGCATCTGTTGCACCATGTTAACATGTGTTAGTTAGTTATTAGATCCTATAAAAACGGGCTGAAACAACATGATTGACAGCTGAGACAGAGCACACGTATCAGCGGGAGCTTGACGCTCCAGTCACCGATCACCGCTGCACAGACTCTGGCTCCGAATGACGTCAAAGCAGAAGTTCGCAGCGTTCGTATCCAGAAAATGTGGAGATTCGACTTAGAGAAGAGCTGGAGGAAGCTCTCAGCGTTCTCAGAACTTCTTGTTTCTTTCTGTGCTGCACCTGTGGCCTGTTATACGCTGCAGAAGCACTTGAAGCTTGAGGAATCCATTTCATTAAATGCTTTTAAATCCAAAGTAAGAACTAGACTGCCGGACTCCCCACGATGCATCGCTTCAACCTGCCTGGTTACAAAGCTTCAGTTTTGAAAGTTTCTATTTCTTCTCAATTTTGTCTCCTTCTGCGTTTTCTCTGTGCGACTTGGTGATATTCAAACGATTTCTGATCTCAATGAGACTTGTCCTGGTTGAATAAAGGTTTAAAAAATTCTTTCCTATTATCCATCAGCAGAGCCATTCCTTTTGGATCTAATGGTCTACTTTGGGAACATGAAACACTTCCAAGAGGAAAATACAATTAGAGAAATTTTAACACCTCTCATTTGAGCCCTCATTTCTTTTTCCAAAGAATGCACATACGGTTCCCATTTCAGAATTAGCACTGCAGCTCTGCGAGCGACTATTACCATGTTGATCTGCTTTGAAGAATAAAACAAGCAGACCTGTAGATGCTTTGGCACCGACTACGAATGATAAACAGCAAGAGGTGCCAAGAGTGAATAAAATAGAGGTTAACATTTCAATACGCCGCAGCCAGGATGTTAAGTATGAGCAGTAACCGTTAAGGATGTTGCACTAGTTACTCTAGAGCTGTTTGGAATCGGCCTTGTTAGGCTTATTAGAGCAGGATTAAACTTGTATAAATGTCTGGTTTCTGATAGATGGATTCGCTCATAAAAACTATTTGCATTACATTTTTACCTAATATTATTCTTCTGACTCGGTAACTACGTCTTTGACAGCAGAGCTCATGATTTGTGAGTTTTTTACACCTTGTCAGTTTAGCCTCGAAAGTGTTATGAGTGTGAAATATTAGCGACTGCCCGAGCCAAGGCCTGCGGAGAGCTGCCAGCACCGTCTCCCCTAGGTTCAAAACTCTGCTCCTTTTAATAACAAAAGTAAATGATGAAACTTGTACAACATTTTTCAAGGTCTCCAAGGCGGTTTATATAAAACAGGAACGGAGGAACTCACAGGTCATTGAATAACATGAAGACAAAGAGAGCTTCAGATGCCTGAAGGATCACACTTAGGCTACATCCACTCCAATATGTTTGAGTTCGGAATGCAGCAGAACTTCTGCACCATTCCAGAGTTTTCGAGCCTCTAAAACGGAGATTTGAAACTGCAGCTGGTTCTGTTTCCGAGTGAAAACTCCTGGGTTGTGTTTTAGAAAATGAGACTTTTTGGAAATGATGATGCAGACACTGAAATGCGCCTCGTGATTGGGTCTTAGCAGCCTCGTTGTGTCCTTCCTTTATTTGTCACTTTCTTCTCACGTAAGCCTTGAAATGGCCTCTTAAAATGAAAACACAACATGTAGATGTAGCCTTCGACAGCAGATGTGTGTTACTCACAGATTTCCATCCAGTGAACAACTGAAACTGAATAATCCTTTTTGTAGACAGTCTCATTTGGGTTGTTGCAGGTTCGGTAGTTTAGCGGAAACACAGATTCACACCAGACGGTAGTTTTTGTTCAGTTATTTCAACTCCTGCTGGACTTGTTTTCATAGCGTATATATACGGAGGAGGAGCTGGCATTCGCTGTCTCTCTTTTATGGGTCCAGTTGTGGTGACCGCAAATGACCAGACTATCAAAACTCAGAGCGACGAGCAGATGTGTAACTCCAGTCATCTGTGTAGCTGCTTTCAGACCCACACTGAACTCCAGGTATTCTCCAGGAATGATCTGGACGGGCTGTGTGTGAGAACACAAATCTCAGAGGGTTAGGGTTAATCAAGCTGCACCACATTTCAGTCCCCTGATATCAAGACCCATTAATTATTCTTTTGGGAAAATGTCTCATAATGTTAAAGAATGAGAAGAAAATTATTCCTGGAACTGCTCCAAAATTTAATGAGTTCTTTCCTGGACTTTACCACATCCTTCCAGCAAGTTTCGTGGAAATTCGTTCAGCTGTTTCTGTGTGATTCTGCTTCTGAAGAAACCAACTAACAAACGGACGGGGCTGAAAGCATGGGTTTAAATCCCATCATACTCATCACATACCTTTATTATATTCACTTTGATTGTGATCTGTTTGATTGTGATGCAAAACTAGAACTAGAATACCCTCTGATAATTGCTAAACAAAAAAAGGAGTCCATGTGCACACACATCCTCTGGGTTAAACAAACAGACGGTGTTCCCATGGGTGAGAAAGAAGCCGAGAGGTGATAACTCCAGTCCCATTACCTCCTCAGAGTTCCCCTGTCCTTTCTGTTTGCTCCACCACTTTTCTCCCTGCATCTGGGTTTCATTATAAAGATATTAAGCTCCAGTCCAGGAGAGGTGATAAAGCACCAAATTGAAGGTCCTGGGTAATGACTGTTTACTCTACAGCAGTCGCAAGTTTGCATGCTGGTCTCTTTCACGTAGCATCCTGTGGTAAGAAAGCAGGCTTGAATATAAACACAGATCCACTCATTAATACCAGAGTGTATATCTCTCTCCCTCTCCCCCTCCCTCCCTCCCTCTCTCCCTCCCTCCTGCGGTTCATGACTGCAGGATAAACTTTGCTGATCTTCACCTTACGAATCTCTTTCTTCCCTTTAGTCTTAAGAAATGAAACACAATCAATCTCCATCCAGACCATTGACTGTAAATATAGATGGATGACACGTCCCCACTTCTTTCCTTTGTACAAAAATGAAGCCAGAATACCCTGGATTTGGGGGCGGCCATCTTGCACTTTTTGATGTCATCTAGAGCGAGAGCCTGCCCAGTAGAGATGGTTGAGTTATCAAGTTCCAGTCATTACACATGCTCGACCAATCACAAGGCAGTCTCAGCTGTCAATCATGACGTCGCCCCCTGTTTTTATATCCTCAAATAACTCAAACTGATCAGAAACCTCAACAGTTTCTTTTTTATTGAGGTTGTAAATAGTTATGGACCCTGTTCAGACTCCATATAAACATCTGTCCTGAGTGATCCAATCACAAGTGGTCAGGTCTGAACACACCCACATCCGTCCTGAAATCTGATCTTTTCCTCAATGAGGAAAATCTGTCTTTAATGAATTAACTAATTTAGTCCCTCCCCTCTTGTTCTCCCTCTTTCTCCGTCTCACTGACTCTCAGTCATCAGACACATCTGTAAACTAGAAACAACATCAGTTGATCTTTGCAAACACAACAACTGATTGATTATTTTCACAGGTACTTCATTCTGAGCGGTCGTCCTCTAACCAGAAGGTCGGCGGTTCGATCTCTCTGCACATAGATGCACTGTATGAATGTGTTTGTGTGAAACTGTACTGTAAAGCACTTTGAATGAATATAGACCAATTAGGACTGGTGATTGTTGTGAATTACAACAGCTACTGACCAGAGGCTTGACTTCGATGTTCACGTATCCATCAGCGTTAAACATAATGATGTTTGTGATCCACAGACTTCTCCTCTGGTGCCATGCACGGGTCAGGATTTAATTTCTCCTGATTCACGGCTAATCACTCTGCAGAACTATTGACTTAACCATCAGCTGCAGCTCTGTGTTTACTACTAATTAGAAAACGCCAGCACTGAGACGGTGTGCATGGTAAACATCACACACTAACATTACTATTACTATTACTACTATTAGTCTTGTTTACATGAACAGTCATGGTTTGAATTTCGCTGTTGAATCTGGTGAAAATCCTTTCAAAGATGCAGTACAAAGGGAAAATTGAGGCTCAAGATATTAAAATCAAATTGGGTTTTAAAAAAAATGTGGAAGTACGTTCTTGTAATCCCCGGTGTCCCTGTTGCCAGTTTCCTGTCCAACAGGGAAGTTGGAGGAACTCGTGCTGATTTTAAATGGGTTTTTTTTATGTACAGCAAATGTGTTTTCTGTAGGTTTGTTATCTCAGACCCGACTGCTGTTCCTAGACCTGACGTGACTCTTTGCTTTCTCCGCCGTTCCTCTGGAGAAAAGCCTCCTAATGAATGTACAGCATGCATATGCTTGGTATGTTGGTAGGTTGTTTTTCATCCGGTACACACACCGGTTGCTAGGATGTGGGACAAAGAGAGATCTCGCCTTAGTTATGAGGTGGAAAAGTGTAGGGGTTAGATGGGTGGGTGTGTGTGTGTGTGTGTGTGTGTGTGTGGGTGTGTTTGGGTGGGGGTAGCGAGGTAAAACATTAGGAGGTAGAAAAATAAAGGGAAGACGAAGATGAAAAACACTGAGGAATGAGCAGGACGACCCTCATGTGCTGAAAAAAAACATCTTAATTCTGTGGGGGGGCAGGAAGTGCAGAGGCAGGTAGGGGAGTATAGGATGTAAAATATCAAAGATTGTTGGATAGGTGTCTGTAATGAGGAGGGAAGGGAAAGTGAGTTTTGTCAGTTCACCCTTGACCCCTCTATATCTTAGTGATTATTGTATTGGCTCACTCATACTTATTGTACCTACGAAGCCATACACACACACACACACACACAATACATTATGCATTCCTACACACAAGCGAGAAACATGAAGTGCTCTGCGGACTGGAATGGCAGCGTTTCCTCTGTCCTCGTTTGCCCCAGGACCAGGTCCTGGGAACAGTTCCCTTCCTCTTCCTCCTGTGATGCAGCAGTCCTACCAAAAACGCGGCTCCTGTGACCCTGTTTATTCTTAGAGGTCAGTTTGATATAAAACAAAAGAGCAGCCACTGTGCCAAGGCCTCGGATCTGGAAGCTGTAGAACACAAAGCGCCATCATCCCAGCAACTGACCTCGTCCCTGGTACAAGAACAGATTGACAGAGAATTAGTCATTTTTTAATGTCCCTGTACAACACCTTGTGTATAAAAGGTACTTTATAATACAATTCCTGTACCTTGCTTATTTATTGAGAATTTGATTATTTTCTTTGTCGTACATAGTGAACTGAGTAGCTTTGGGTTTCTGAAGGTTGATTGGAGAAAGTGAAACCCCTAACCCGATTTCATCCTTGTAAAATTCCAACAGACATTTATCACTATTTCCTGACATTTTAAATACAATACAATGAATCATTAATATGAGAAAATATGTGGACAAGGAAATGATTTTTACGACCATACTCATGATGATAATCCCAGGAACAGGAATCAGCCACAGGAAACAAATTGAGTTCCATACAGAGAACGAAGGCCATAGAACTTCTGTTATTATCGACTCCGACAGTCACAACTTAAAAATGTATAAATCTAGGGAATGCACAACAGTTACTACTTTTAAAAAGCTGTTAATGTGCAGCCACTGTTTATAAAAAGAAAAGACCTTTTGAGTTACACGTCACTGTTTTACTTTACTTCTTCTTCTTATCCTGTTATAATTTGAAGATGTGTGTGTATGTGTATATAAGTATATATATGTGTGCATATACAGCATATGTATATGTATTAGTACACTGCTAAGCTACCACCCATTCAGCAACAGAACAAACTTGGTATTGTATCAGTTTTATCTGTTTGTATAGAGAAAGCACTTGCATCCGTAAAAAGTGACAGACTTGCCCGAACACATAGACACACAGATGGGCTGTAATTTTCCTCTCTCCAGTCAGATCATCAGCTAATGTCAGACAGTTGCTGTTATCGTGTGGGGAGCCAGAGGTTTTAGCCTGATGACACAAGGTTATACAAACAGACCTGCATTAGTTCCCTACACAGTCTCTGCCCAACCCCTATAGGTGAGGTTGTATGGGCAGGTACAAACAGAAACACCCTACTTTCCCTTGTTCCAAACTTCAGCGCACACAGACACACACACACACACACACACACACACAGCTTTAGTTATATTTTTAGGCAGCTCTGTGATATGCCAGTTTGATATATGCAGTAGATGATGGGTATCAGCTTCCACTTGGTTTACCTCTCGGCCCGCACCTCTCCGCTCGGTATTCTCTCAGACGTGTTTACTCTGCCACAGTGTGGAAATGCAGGCCGCTCTGAAGACGCTGGTGTTGCAGCCGGGGATCTGATGTTGCAGGTCCTCGCTGCGCAGCTTGCGTTTCACTGATGGCTTCTGCAGGCCAGCGGAGGTATCCACCGCGTTTCCAAAGAGCACGGACCAGCTGATTAACCTTGCGTTCCATCATTTCATCACGTGTTGATAGAGAAGTGTAGGTGTGAATTAGTGGCGCCACCCCTGATCACAGCAGCTGCTGTAACTCCCAAACCACAGCAGGTTGGAATGTTTCTCGTATCAGACGCGATCTAAGTCCCACAGAACAAATGTTTTTACTCTTTTATTTTTAGATTGTCAGTTTGTTGCCTTCTTGGTGCTTTGACACTCATGATTAATGTTACTTGGCAAAGTGCGTCAGGAGGAGACTGCAGCAGGAGATTGTCACACAACACAGAGATCTCTGGAGGGACAGCACAACAAGCAGGAGACTGGACATCATGTATACATTCCACTGTGGAGCTCCTGTGTTCTCATTCACAGC
Source organism: Verasper variegatus (assembly GCA_026259375.1). Taxonomy (NCBI): domain Eukaryota; kingdom Metazoa; phylum Chordata; class Actinopteri; order Pleuronectiformes; family Pleuronectidae; genus Verasper; species Verasper variegatus. The sequence goes on from CM048045.1 coordinate 24,081,036, forward strand.
ACATGGACGGCTGCGTTTGCCCTCATCCCCGAGCCCTCTCGAATCTCGTCTTCCCAAGTTGACGTCTTTGTCTGTTGCTTCTACATGTATGGCTTCTCCTTTTTAGTTTTTTCAGTCTTGCTTGTGGCGTGTTAGAAACATCGTCGACATGCCCACTCGCTCAGGAGATTATCAGAGTTCAGTGCATTGCTCTTATAGTGTCTTCAGTGTTGCACTAGTTGGTCCTGGTGTTTGAAGTATTGATATAGATGATAGCTTTTCAGATATCTCAGTTTAGGCCAAAGGGGCCCTCCGATGGACTGACCGTACTCAGTAGTCGATGCTGTTCTATTCAGATAACGGGATATTGTGAAGCTGCATTCTGTGTGTAGCGAAGGGACGGACAGATCACACAGAGGAGATGTTTTGAATTAGAGATGATGGACACAACAATTACTAAGGAGACAGCAACCCAAACAGGCATTTACCAGTTGATCCATTTATCAGACACAAGTCTGCGGTTCCCATTATAGCACTATAAATCCATCCCTAATTTTTTTTTTTTTTTGCCGTTGCTAATGTTGTCTTATTTCAGCAAGTTCCTCCAAATCACTGATCAGATCTGAGTCTGTGGATCATCAATCAGGGAGCAAACAAACACGCAGTCTTTCCTCTTCTCCTCGCGGAGATGAAGCCCACATGCCAGTCAGCAAAAGGAATCCTCAGGCTTGTGGTTGAGACGAGGAGAAAGAGGAGCAGACTTGGCGGATCAGGGGCTTTCAGGCTTGGAGCAGTAGCTGCATTCCTCCATGTCTCTCTGTCTTCCTCTGCTGATGTCTCACTCTGTCCTTCTCCTGCCCGCTCGCTTCCCCCCCAATCCATCTCCATTTCCTCTTCCTCAGTCCCCAATGGGGTTGTCAGACATGATTGCTGATGTTTCACTGATCCGTCCTGGCCTCAAACGCTGCCTTGCCTGACCTGGCTGCCGTCTGCTGTGTCCCCATTACTCATATCTCTGCTACCTCACAGGTGCTAATAGTAATAATTTAATTTGCCTTATTTTGCTTATGAGTAATGTGTTGCCTCTTTCAGTCTCTTCATCCGTCATCGGGAGCCGTTCTTTTGTTTGGATAAAACCATGTTTTCCTTTACAGTGACTTGCTAAAGGCTGACCTTCTTTTCGTCTTTCTTGGACGTCATAGTGGTCGTATGTCGGATTTATTAGACTTGAGAGAAGATGAAAATAAAAGGGCCTTTTGGTTTTCTGTTTTTTTTTGGCCTGTTAGTACTAGCAGGAACGAAATGCAGCAGCGAGAGAGAGTTCACCTGCAAGAATATGAACAAGAAAGCATTTAGAAGTAGTTAACTGAGAGATGAAAGAGGAGTATAATGTCATTTCCCTCCTCCTCGTCCTTCCTCTCTTGTTCATTATTGTGTTTCTACAGTAATTGAGGTGCAGCCTAGAAGACAGATAAAAATCTCTGGTAATTACCTCTGAGTCAGTCTCTGATCTTATCCAAAAGTTGGCCCACTAGTTATTTCTGTTGGCATCATGAGGCCTGGAGAGAGACATCCATACTGTGCAGATTTAGAGAGAGACCAGATATGGAGTCCATGTAGTCATTAGCATTGGTAAAGGAATACAGCAACCGGATTCACCCTGCAGTGATCATAATGTCGTTCCCTGGGAAACACTCCAGAGTAGAATCAAGAGATTCTCATCTTCGTTAATTTGCATACAAAGCTGTGGATGTTCGGACAGACCGCCGGCGAAACTCCTCCCTCAAACCCCCGGCGAGGTCAAGTAGGCGCAGGACGTCCGTCAAACTTTCACTTGCTGCCCGTGTTGGAGCGATGTGCACGAGTTGCAGTAAGATTGATATTCTGCATTTAAAGAGTTTGGAGGGTGGTGACTTTATTATTGCAAGAATAAACATGCGAGGAATGGATCGAAAAGTGAGGACGTGTGTGTCTTTTATTTTTCTTCCTCTTTATTCAAGAGACTCTTGGATTCCTTGTTCTGCAGCAAGGCTATCAAAATTCCAACTCTGTTGCTCTATGTGAGTCTGATACAGACTGACGGGAACATTTCTTTATATCTGAGGCTCGTGGTCTTAAAATTCACCCACAATCACAACTTGTGGATCAAAACAGATCAGATGATCAGATTGATCAGATTCAAAATATGATCTAATGAAGTAGCCGACTGGACTGATGACACAGTAGCCCCGCCCCATTATTAAACTGTATAAGTTCCTCCCAAAGATTGTAAATAAAGACGCGTCTCCACTTCCTCCCACTGAGGGAGGCATGCTCCGATATGGTTGCCACCATCTTGTGGTTTTGACGTTATTCGAGTCTGTCAGTCAGTTATGTTTCACCCGGTTTTTATATCATCAAATAACAAATGAAAAGCAACACGTGAACAGACGTCAGTGGGATGAGAACGACCTAAAATGACAGTAAAGCGTCTTTGAGCAACATTTATACACCATTGTACTTTTTTGTTTGTACCCTGTCCTGTCAACTAACATGGAGCAGGCAGAGTGTATGACCTATATTTCAGCCGACCACCAGGAGCAGATCCATCTTTAAATTCACTCCACGGTTCAGTGAAGCTACCCGGTGACAACTGCAGGTTCTTGTCTGCGTCACAAAACCAATCAATCCCTGTGACATTGTGTATTTGTAATCTGTGTGTGTATTTGTGTTTGTGAAGGACTACCCCAGGAACAGACACCCGGGCTGGAGCAGAGGGTCGGTGGCCTACCATGCAGGTGAGATATTCACCATTCCTCTTTTTGTCTGTTGTTATTTTTCTCAGAAAGAAGTGGTGGCGTTACTTCCTCCGTATGTGTGGAATTCCTCTGTAGTCTGTTTTGAATGAAACACATGAATTTTATATACTTCCTCTTAAGCATCTATCTGCTGCCTTCAGATGCAAACATCACAGGGCACCGCCTCAGCTGGATGTGGAGGTGCCTCACACAAACAGAGATCAAGGAGGCGCGCAGGCAGATGAAACAGATAAAACACATGGTGACAGCATCAGAAAAGGAGAACGATTGTATCTCCATCCCAGTTTAGTCAAAGTTATCTTCATCTCCCTCTGCTTTCACACACACACATTCAGTGTTAGTTGTTTGCGACCACAAGCCTGAGAGAGTTATCTGCACCGGCATCTGCACTAAACCCCTACAGCTCCCATTCCAGGCCTCAGCACCCGTCGCTATCAGTGCTAAGAGATTAGCTGCTGCCGTGTTATGAGAAAAGCGTCAGCTGCAGCAGGTAGGTGGCTGCTATTACAACCTGACAAGCTACAGTGGGAAGCCAGGTCTTTATCTGACAATCCACTGTCACAGTCAAGATCTTGTTAGTCCTTATCTGGGCAAAGCAGTTAGGAGCTCACTGGCTTTCATCAACATGACTTTGGTCTGAAGCATCGCACTGTTAATCGCTCTCTCAGGGGATTTCAGCGGCTCTGACTCTGATTCACACGCCACAAATGTCATTTTCTCTCCATGGATTTCCACCCGGAAATGTGCAATTCTTTTTTTTTTTTTATTTGTTTGGGAAAGAAGTTGTATATACTCTCCGTTTGACCTCCCAATCTATCGGAACACATTTTCTTGTTCACTCCGCACATTCCACTTATATTCGGAGTTGATGTTTATAGTCCTGAATCCTTGTGTCCCCGTGCAGACTCTCTACTCTGGACACATTGGTAATAATAACAGTTGATGCTGTGTGTCCTGCCGGGGTCTGTGGGTGATGCCTCGTTGCTGAGTGACAGACGAGACCAATCATTCACAGAGGCTCACCGTGCCAGTCCCAGAGGTCTAGCGCTGCGGTCCGTCTGGTTTGGCTGCCGTGCACTGGACACCACAGAAATGTGCACGCCCCAGCACAGCTCCCATTAATCTTATTTGTTAGAGACTAAAATGATGCATGTGGTTTTCCACGCTGTGCGCATGAGGTTTGCCTTCCCATGCTTTGGTTAAGGTGCAGGCTCTGATCCAGCTACTTAAAATCAACAGCCAGGGCCTCTTCTTCATGCAGTGTCTCGCCTCGCCGCTCCATGCATCCCAGATGTTTACTGAACAGCTGCGGAGCCTCGAGGACTGCATTCAGACCCTCTTTGGCAGGATGACAAAAACTTAAACAATGTATTACCCACACAAGGCCGTACGACCACAGCATAAACCGCTTTAAGAACAGACGACTTCAGCGTTGTCACTCTGGTTTTCCTGTTCGGTGCCAGCCAAGCGGTGAAGAGGTGCTGCTACGACTCGTGGTACCTTGTTTATTTTTGGTTACATTTGTATTTGACCTCAGTATCTAGAAGGAAAAGTATCTGCCAGACTATTCTTGGCAGGTCTTAGCTTCATATAGACAGTTGAAACCTCATAGTCTTAGTGTCTGTAATGATGTTATCACTTCTTTTCAGGAATACAGTGGATTCACATAGTTTCTTGAGTTATATTGTTCAGCCTGGAAGCAAATCACATAAATTCCACAATGATTTTCTTATTTATACTTTGCATGTACAGTTTGACTCCTGAGCTCTATTTCTGTGTCCTCTGACCAGTCTGGACCTGGATCACATGGGATGTGTATTGCTGTATTATTTTAAGGTTGTTACTTTACTCCAGATTTATTCCAGTTATATATACAAGTGGCCTTCAACCGTGTCGCTGCTCCCCTGTATAGCTTGTAGAGTTCTTTGGCGCAGGCTGGTGTTACCACCAGTGTTTGTATTGAGAGCTGGCCCAGCGTGGACTTCCATCCTATGTGTTGGCTCCGCAAGTTAATGGTCCGTGTGGGAAAGTGGGCCCATGTAGGCCCCTGTGGGCCCTATCGGGAGCAAACAGCCATCCAACCATTGAGTGCTCCTCAGCAAGCCTCATTAACCGTCTAAACCCCCCATCAGTGAATCACACGTGCTATGACTCAACACCCGCAGCTGAAGGTTGTGCCCTACCACCACCGCCACCATCCATCCCTCACCACCAACATAACCGAGATAATAGGGCTCAGTATCACTTCTGGGCTGCTCAGTATATCAGTGACGGGGTCTAATCTGATTCCAGCTCAGGTTCCGCAAAAACAATTATTCAGAAGCAACATGTTGTGCAGAGTGATGCTATCATCTTCTTACCTAATGGGACAAAAATGGGTTTGGATGATATTGTCTCTGTTACACTTTGTAAGGAACAAAGACGTCACCACTAAAGGAATCATCTCCTGATATAATCTTATATAGATTTTCTCACTGAATTGGTTATTAACTAGAATGGAACTCCACTCACATGCATGTATCTCCACCAAGACCCAACAGTCCCGTTGAATTCCACATAAAGTCATGTTTGTTACCACATCAGTGGTAGTTACAGGTATAAATCCCCTAAAGTTGCTTGGTTGTTATTAAGATTATTCCCTGATATCAGTGAAAATGTCAAAAAGCATTTGCAAAGTTAAAGGTTCAGCGTGTGAACTGCACTGGTTTAATATATATTTACATTTGGACTGAAACACTCAAATGTGAGGAGTTGCTGTTAATATTTCCAAGTGAATTGAATGTCTTTGGGTTTGGGTCAGTTAAGAAAACTTGAATCACTGGTACAGGTCAAGTTCTGCAGACTTGATCCGTCTTCCTCCTGAATGCTGGCTTATTTTTTCAAAAGCTCCCTGTAGTGTTTTCACTGGGGTCGGGTGGTAAGACGGTGTCCTGGGGCATTTGAAAATAGCTACGGTGTCCGTTTCATTATGGCCATGAAAAAACCCTGCAGCACAATGTGCACATTCATATAATAATAAAGGCACAGGAGAGTTTGTCCAGCTCCACTGTGCGTGTGGTTAAAGACGCCATTACAGTGATGACAGAACTCTTTGTAAAGAGAGTAATTTGTCAAATAAATAACCAAATCAAAAAACACTAAAGACCTGGACCAAAGAAAGAAGCACGATGTGACAGCTTGTCCTCTGACGGGAGAGTTGGACAAACTATTAGGGCCGTGTTGAAGTAATACTAAGAGTCACAATACTACGGGAATAAAGTCGGATTATTAGAAAGAAACCGAGTCTATTCAGAAGAAAGAGCCACAGACCCGGAGGAAGTTGTGTGTTGAGTGGAGGAGGAAGTGTTTGGTCGTGGTCGATTGTGACGTTATCGTTCTTCACATCCGTCTCATGTTGAGATAGATTTCATGGTTTCACAATGAGAACGTTTGTGAAACTTTTTCTTCCTTTATTCTTGTAATATTACAACTTTTCTCTCAGAATTATAACAGATCAACATAAACATTTGCTTTTCCATTCTGTATTTTGTAGAGAACGAAACTCGAAAACTTAACTTCATGTGCAGAATCGTTGCTTAAACAATTTAAAGGGGCACCTTATTAACCGACAATAAATCATGACAGCACTAAATTAGGAACAATTCTGGTAAATATTGAACTAATCTTGTTATATTAAAAAAAGTCTTGAGTATAATTCAGTTTGGCAGGCAGCTGTGTGCGGCTATTTTTGTTCCTGAGCGTACAATAATATCTTCTGTTGCTTTTTTAAGTGTGCTCTGGTACTAAAAAGGGTGGAAATCGATCCACAGGAAGCCGGCTCAATTTGGAGCCACGATGTGGTGGAAAATGTTAAAATTTGTGTTGGAGACTAAGAGAGTTTAAAATTAGCTTACAGGTGTTGACTAGGGTTTGGCACCAAGGCTCGTGATGGAGAGAGAACCTGATGATGGCGTTAATGCAGAAGTCGGGACGATCGCAGCGAGGTGGTCGCTGGGAAGGAAAACAGTGACGACCACCAGGTGCTGGATTGGAGGTTCGTGAAGAGGGTGAAATACTGGATCCGATCTAAGGGTTTGGACCCGGGCCCACGGGAGGAGAGGGCAGGAGCCCAGAACCTGGCTGAGGACCGACACCAGCTGGGAATAGGAAAACAGGTTTTCTCGTAACATGAGAGTTTGTCTGGAAAAGACCGGGCTTCCCTGCCCAGGGAACAATGACTTCACAGACTCCTAAAACATGAGAAATTAAGACACAATATTTATATTCTCCCATGATTCCGCTCCCCCCCCCCCCACACACACACACACAGACATACGTGAGATTTGCACACGTTCCCTGAGAATTTACTATAAATTCCATTTGCAGCTTCTACGTGTTGAGCTGCTGATAAATCGTAAACAGTAAACTGTACTTCCTGGGACCATTTGCCAGTGAGGCCCAGCTATTAAGACCATGGACAGTATATTTAAGTAATCTCTGGTTGGACCTGGAATGAAGTGGGAACGAATAAGTAGCAGTTTCTGAGCCATGAAGAACTCCAGAGGTTCACGGTGTTAATCATGGTTCTGTTGAAGTTACCGTCCTCTGTACCGGCTCTGGACTGCACCTCAGATTTATTCCTCGTCATTAGTGAGTCGTCTTCGAACTCTTCTACGATCTACTGTCACTTTTTATTGTTTGTGTCCAGAGACTTTTATAAACAGTCTATGATTCAGAGTGAAGTTAGAAACTCTGTGTTCAAGAGTTTATCATAAAGTGAAACAGAATTTTCTTTATTACCGTTCACGTGTGTTGTTCATGTGTAAGCTGTTATTTCAGAGGTTCGTTAAACAGCCGACACAATATTCAGACTTAAGTTCACAACTTTGTAATTTGGCTCAATGTAAAGCTCATTGTTGTGCTTTTATTTTGAAGAAACGTTGCTGAAGAGGAAGTGGAGATCATGCTTAACTACTGACAGCTACAGACGGTCTCCTGTTTATAACATTTGTATTAATATTGAACATATCATGTGTCCAAATGGCACCGAATTCAACACAACACTCTCCTGGGCTGTTGTTAATATAAATGAGTGTGAAGCTGATAAGATGAACGGTTGTTCCACAGACAGGAAGTGAGACAGGAAGTCAGACGTGTGTTTGTAGATATAACAGACACTCGTCAAAGAAACAACAGTAAACACAAAATGTTTCTCATTCAGCTGCAAGATATTGAGTTAACAAACATCTCTGAGTGAAAGTTGAGGGTTAAAGTTTGTGTGTTCTGAGCAGGAATAAAAGCTTATTAATTAATTTAGTCTTTTTAAAGTTTGGTGATCGTTAAACTTGATTAATTTAATCTGAATAAAAACTTCCAACACATCTGAAAGTTGCTCCAGTGGCAAACACGCCTCCAGCTCAGCAGGCTCTTCCTACGTTTAACTGGCTCCATCCTCAGGCCCGAACCTGGGCCTCCGCAGCCCAGCTCACCTCCCGCAGGCGTCTGTGTCACTGTCCGACGACCTCTGCTATTTATAGCCGCGCTGCCCCGGTGCCGGCGTGGCTCCGCTGTTTGCCTGGTGTGTGGTGTTGTGACAAGGGCCCGCATGGGAGCCGTAATAATACAGTGTCTCCGTCTCTCTCCTGGTGCTCAGATAGAGATTGTTTAAACAGTATCCTGAGCCGGGGACGGGTCCCATGACAACTCCATAAATATTTACCGGCAGCAGCCACGCCGCTTCGCTTGAGGAGCGCTCGTCTGCAGTCTCCCTCTGTAATGTTTTTCTTTTGCCCTTTTTTTCCCCATTGTTGTCTCTCGCCGCTGCAGCGATGTGTTGTTTTGATGATTTCCTTTGGATGTTGTGCATGTCTTTTTTTTTCCTGTGGGGGCGGGGCGGGGGGGGGGTGAGAAGTGTTTTTTACTCGGCCTGCTTTCACCTTTACACATCATCATCTCACTGGAATGTCAGGATGTCCTGTATGTTGGTGCTGCGTTACATGTTCACATGTTGCACACGCTGGGAAACGGGTTCTCTTGATTTCCAGCAATGGGACAAAAAACTCCTCAAACTGGTCTTGATTCAAAAAGCAGCGAGAAAAGTCTTAAACCTAATTCAATGTATAATTTATTATGTGCTACACTTCATCATGCTGCAGGAGGCAGTTCCATCCTTTCTTATGGAGATATGATATGATATGTCCAGTATGATGTTTCTCTTGATTAGTTAAACATGTGGAAATCACTGCTGATTTTTTATTGGTCTCATTTTGTAAGTTGCAGATTTGGTGAAATTGGCGTCAGGCCTGAAGCAAACAGTGTCTCTGCTGCTGCTCCAGTAACTTATCACTTCACCTGAATGAGTTTTATAATGAAGGAGAATGAATTTATTCCTTTTTATGACCCTTACTGCACCTGATCCAGGTCGTATTCATTAAATTCATTCTGTTGATGTAATATAATAAATCGTTAGAGGTCATATTGTCCCGACTGAACTCCAAAGAACTCTGGGTTCTTCTGAATCAAAGCTCAGGACTTTCCTGTTTGACACTTTTAATAAATGACAAATTTTTACTTTCACTCTTTACTTCTTATTTAAATAGACTTCTATTCTCTGTGTAGCTCTTTTAATGTCTTTTCAATTTTGCGTATTGTCTTATTTAGATTTTACAGTTTGTCACGAGGCCTTTTAAGGTTTAGTTTGATTTACCTACTAACAATAATAAATCCAGTTCTTCTCCTCTGTGCCCTCACAGACGATGGGAAGATCTTCCATGGCAGCGGGGTCGGCGACGCTTTCGGCCCTCGCTGCTTCAAAGGCGACATCATGGGCTGCGGCATCATGTTCCCACGGGACTACATCCTGGACGGAGAAGGTGAGCGGCGTGGGTTCAGGTGGTAGGATTACGCCGTCACTCGTTAAAAGCGGTTGGCGTGTTCGTGGGAGGTTTCGCTCTTCGCCCTAATTATCGTGGTTTAGCATAAGACGGTTGCTGCAACGTTCGGTCTTAACAGAGGTTCGTTGTCGTGCGTTTGGAAAGAAACTGGATATTAACCAAGGTCCCGGTGAAACGTCTTGTCCTCCATCTTTTCCCTGAAACATAAACGTTCTGCTCTCATGTGGTTTCACGACGTTTAATGAAACACGACAGGAACTAATAAAACCAAATGAGAGCCTACAAACAGTGCTGGGATGTAACTAAGTACATTTACTTACTGACTTATACTTTTCTTTTTCCATTTTTCATGTATTTGTACTTATTCTCAGGTACTTCTCACTATTACTCTGCTACATATATCTGTACTTTCTCCTCCACTAGATTTATACAGTGCAAAGTTTTACATGTACACTTTTTTAATACGTATGTTTAAAGGCATTAATTAAAAATGTCTTAGCTCCAAACTATAACCTGGTATTTAATCAGTTACTTAACCTGTGCTCTGCTTTTGTATGAATGCCTTTTCTCAAACGCACTTTATTGTCCTCAGGTGACATGGACGACTGGGATCGGCCGGAGGTCCGTCCGGGTCCTGCAGGCGTCCAGAACGTCCTGTACCTCAACGAGGAAGAGGAGGAGGAGGAGGAGGAGGAGGAGGAAGACGGGGAGGAGGTAGAGCAGGGACAGGAGGGAAGGAAGGTCACGGTGAGGAATACTGACTGTTACCTGTATTTCATCCAGTTTAATGAATGTTACAGTATTGACTCTTATTGTGGAGGTGACGGTGGTTCTCACATCTTGAGCTTTAACCTAATGTGTGATTTCCTGGGAAGTTCCATTGAGTTCACGTCCTTGTTGTCGAACGACAGACGTGACGACAGATATGTGGCAAAACAGCTCCAGTTGCATCGGAATAAATTCAGCGAAATGAGAATAAACAGCAGTGAACACTAGGAGTTAAGATATTATGGGATTGCAGGAGGACTTTCTAAACATTCATTCTGTGGAATAGTGTGAATTCAGCTGACAAAGCCAGAAACGGAAACTTGGGCAGTGTCTGAAATCACTTACTTCACTATACAACCAGTTTTCCTTTTTGTAGTGTTTATTGAAATTCTTTCTACCCTGTGTAGTGGAGTCCTCGTATGAATACCAGCATGCATTGCGCTCATGGCGTTGACAGAACGCAACATGGCGGAGACACGAGGGAGAGAGGCCGGCTCGTCTCAGTCTTATCTACACATTCACAGATCTATGTTCGCATTTACAGATTCATCTTCACATCTCATGATAGATTTTACACAATTACAAATCTGATTAAACTCACATTGAGGTAGATATACAACTCTCTCTACACACACTGAATACTGGCTCCATATTTTGGTGCATTACCGCCATCTGTAGATCAGTGGAATATCTTTACATGTGTGTTTTCATGCACAGCTCGTGTGTGCGTGCACAAGAACAACCAAACAGAGCTCCACCTGTAAAAACATTATGGCTTCACTGGTGTTCAAAAACTCCACTGGGTACCTTTAACATATATTAAATCTTTCTTTTGGCAGCTCTACCTGTGGAGCAGCACTCAGCAGGATTACAGCAATTATTTTACATGACCTGTAAAAGCAGGAGCCCCAGAGACTTGCATCATAATGAATACTTTCATATTCTGCTGTAACATGGCTCCTGTGGGACCCATTACTGGGAATCTAAATATACCACACATACGCCCAATCTCACTGCACCTGGAACGTACAGGGCTGAGGTCGGAGGCGCTGGAGATGGTTCCTGTCCACGACGGGTGAAGAAGAGGAAATCTGCACAACTGTAGATTTATTGGCCAGTGACGTTTCAAGCACGAGGCTCTTAATGAAATACAGAATCACAGTAGATGTCTCAATAATTTTGTGTAGAAGAATCAGCCGCTTTGAGACATGCACAGAACTTTTAGGTATTTTCACCAGAGGAAGTTCTACGGACTTTCTTCCTCGTATAAAGTCCGTAGAAGTGGATGTGAGAGCACAGAAGAGGATCCTCCGCTGGATCCACAGCGAGTGACTGACGCAAAAATGAAAACACGTAGAAGACGCAGATGAGCCAAGACAGTTTGAGGTGATAAGAGTTGACACCGGTATCCGTGTGTTGTCAAGAAAATCACGTGACCTCCGCAGCGGAGATGATGCGTCACTTCCTGTCTCTGTCAGCTGTGGCGGACGAAACCATTCGCAGAGCGGTGACTTTAGTTTCCGGGGTTTTCTTCAGAGGGTGTTTGTTTTGAGAAGCTCTGCAGGTATTTCTCCTCCTGACGGCAACAATTTCCTCTTCATGACGTCACCAAACTCCGTCTTGTTTTCACCGAGCCACACCTGGCGGCTGGGAATCAAACACCGTGCGTTTTTTTAATTGTTCTCGATTCGAAGCTGCTGAGAATCGCATGAATCGTACGCTCGGAGGCCGGCGGGGTTTCACAGCGCTGGTGCAACAACACGGTGCTGAAACCCAAGTGGGTGAGAAGGAAGAGGCTGAACTATAATCCAGGGATTTGTCAATATTTATCCAGCAGGACACATTTACCCACAGTGCAACGCTCCACAACATCACACAGGCCACTATGGGCACGGCTGCGCGTGCGTGTGTGTGTGTTGTTCTTACCTATGAAACCAGTCACATACCTTCACCAGTCACTGAGCAGCGGTGCAGTGGGTGGCACACTGGGTGTTTGATGTGTGACTCAGCCTGATTAATTGAAGACACACACTTCACAGAACTTGTCTTGTTGTGTTTCGTGTGTCAGTGTTTGTTCTCAGACTTGGAGAGAAGCCCTCGTATTAGCGAAAAGCTTGTTGATGTTCTTTTGAGAACAGCTGGATGATGTTTGAACACTCGCTGATTTAGTAGAGACACGTTGTGCAAACATTGACTTTTTACCCCCACGAGAAGACAGACGCTACACTGCCACCTATTTACTTAACAATATCCTAACTGCACATGATTCCTGGTTACAAGCGGAGCACCGAGTCCTCTCAGATGGAGTTTGTTTAAGAATCAGTCGTTACGTAAGACTTCTCTTCTCTTGACTAATTCCTCCAGCGCTCCGTCCGAGGATTTACCTTCACCCAACGCTTTGTTTGTTTATCTTAACTCGCTGTCGCCCCCTGTGGTCCCGCAGGTGTTCTTCACAAGGAACGGGAAGCTGATGGGCCGGAGGGAGATGCTGGTTCCCCCTGGTGGCCTCTACCCCACCGTGGGGATGCTGAGCAGCGGCGAGAAGGTGAAGGTGGATCTGCATCCTCTCAGCGGCTGAGCTCAGGGTCGGGACTCGGACTCGTGACGCCCTGCAAACAGCTGGCTGCGCTGTAGAGCTCACCCACGGTAGCCTAGCATGCTGCTAACACTCACCAGAACACACGCAGATCAGCTGCACACATGCACGTCGCTCCCCCCCGGCTTTTATTTATATAAGAAACACACAATCATAAGCAGGAGCACAACCGGGGGCCCCTCCTGGTTGCAGTAGCAGAGATCCCGGGCGACCGTGAGTCCAGGAGCAGGCGACTCCTCACAGACGTTGAACTGTTGATTCTATGCAACCTGCTCTGCTGTCGTCCTCTCACCTCGTCCTGCATGAAGCTCGTCTCTGAAACACTGAGCCGCTCCATCCTGAGGGCTGGCTCACGTCTTCTGTTTAGCTTGTCACGACCCCAAAGCAAAGCAGAGCAAGGCCAACAGTTGTGCCGAGTCAGAGCTCGTTGGCACTTTATGTTTCAGGTGACAGAGCCTCCCTCCCTCCCTCTCTCTCCCCCTCCCTCGCTCCCTCCCTCCCTCAGCCTGGCTCCTCTCCTCTCTCTGGGTGACGCTGCCCCCCGGTGAGCGATCAGGGAGCTGCTGCCCTGGATCCGTTTCATCTTATATCACAAACCAAACATGAGATTCTGCTCCTGAGCAGCGTCCGATCAGACGTTTCCTAAGAGCGGATCAATAGATTTGTGAGTATTTTTCTAGTCTCGTGTTGGAAACGATCAAACAAACACATCAGGAATATTTTCTACAAGGAATCTGCAAAATACGCATTTAAATTTATCTTTATCTACGTCAAAGGTTCAGGGAGCGTGTTTTGATTTTTGCACTTTGACTATGTGACGTGGACGGTGGGGAGACGTGCAAAATAACAGACAACTTCCAGTATGATACAGTCCAATGCACCAGAGCCATATCAGGAACCGCCCCCCCCCAGGTGTCTGTCCTGAGAGATCTGAACACAGTGCTGAGCGTTTGTCCATTCGCACCTTTAAAACATTTTATGTCCTGGATGTGTCTCCTGTGAAGTCGTTTGATCAGGTCTCACAAATAATGTTTTTATCCTGTCAGAGTTTCCAGGTGTGTGTGTGTGTGTGTGTGTGTGTGTGTGTGTGTGTGTGTGTGTGTGTGTGTGTGTGTGTGTGTGTGTGTGTGTGTGTGTGTGTGTGTGTGTGTGTGTGTGTGTGTGTGTGTTGGCATGAAGGAGAGAGAGTAAATCATTGTGCTGCTATGAAGAAGAAAGTTACTATTTTAAAAGAATAAAACGCGTCCGATCTCAGGAGGAGTTTGGGTCGATCACACTTGACGTCCAGGACCAAACGCTCGTGATCAGTTCCCTCAGGACAGACGTTCCCTCGGTTATCAACACACGAGCCTGAGAGTCTAATCTACCTTCACTAGTGTCTGAGCTGTTGAACTGGATCATACTGTCCCTGTTACTTTGACACGTAGACGGTTTTACTCTTTTTCCATTTTCTCCCCGTTTCACCTGTAAAGTTAGAATAATGTCATGTTCGGCTGGTAAGTTAAAAGATTGTCTCTTGTCTTGTGTTTGATTAAAGGGAACGATTTTAATGTTATCAGCTGAATGGGTTAACCAAAACCTTCATCAAGTCTCTCACGGTTATCTGTGTGTGTCTGTTTCTGTGTAGTTTAATCACACGTTCCTCTGGGGGCCCCCCCCCCCATGAGGTGCACACAGCAGGTTCTTGTAGTGGTTTTGTTTTGCATGTAGACCAACGAGGATCCTTCAGACAGTAACACTAACATGCTGTATAATCACGACACAGGGTTTAACTGTTGAATCACAAATCTGCTGGAGATCGTACGTTTGTTTTTAGCTGTTGTGCGTTTGATTTCGAGCCATCGGTGAAATGTGTAAGAATTGTGTAAATCGGTGTGTTGTTGTTCTCCTGCAGGGCTGGATAGAGACTCGTGTACACGTCTGAACTGTAAAACTGAAGCTAGACAGTGCAAAGATATTAATGTGACACTGATGTGGACGTTTCCTCCACATCGACGTTCAGGGTATTAAAGTCACTCGTATTTAAGTTTACTCAGAATCTCAGTTTACAAAAGAAATGACGTTTCAACCAAATTAGAGCAAAATCTGGTTAAAAATCTTTGTAGCATCTCTTTACTTCCTCAGTCCTGTAATAATAATAATAATCTCTGGCCTTGTTCAGTTCATGTTTGATCATCAATAAAGGTTCGGTGAAGTAACAATGCTGTCCACTTATTTCTAACTTTCTCAATCCATTTAAAAAGGTTCAGAAGTTGATTCATAAATCTGGTTTATATTTTACAGATGCTTTAGAAATCACTTCAAAACCAGCCAGTTGTCGTCTATTCTCAGTGATTTAAAATTCTTGTGGTTCTTAAACTCTTTGTCCGTTAGTCTCAGTCAAGCTGCACCAGATTTCACATATTTAAAGACGTCGTTAAGAATCTCAAAGTAAAACTATTTGTGATCCCAAATTTAGCTTCCTTTACATTTTTAAATCAATAGAACAATCACCACGAGTGCTCAAGCTTCTTCCTGATGGAATCAACAACTAAAAGCTTCAAAAACGTTGCTCTGGACACCGAAGGAAACAAAACATGGACGAATCAAATCAGCTCGAGACGAAATTAAACTACACAACACAAACGCTCCTTAACAAGAATCTGTACAAACACATTTGACACAAACTCACAACAGGTTTAGTAAATAACAATTTATTTGAACAGTAGAAGTTTAGGATATTTGGTCCCTGATTTTAAAAAGATCGTGATTCAGATACACGTCGTCAAAATGCGAAAACAAAACAAGATGACTTTTTTTTTTTTTTTCATGGCAACTGAAAAGAAAGTGACAGGTTTATTTTCCACTGAAAACCCGTCGTTAATAAAAACAGGAGATGTTTGTTTTCGGGCTGAGCAGCTTCGGAGTTTCACCTTTGCTCCTAAGTGACGAGTGAGTTTCCCACTTCTTGGCGTAATAAGACCACGTAGCTGGTGTTCGTAACAGATCGAGAGGCATCCCAAGAAAACACACAATTATTACAACAGGTACGTACACAAAGTTAAAATGTGTAATCAACGTGTCACAACTTTTTCTGTTCTAAAAATATTCATAACATGTAGTTTTAAATATTTCACTTAAAAAACTAATCATGCCGAAGCAGCAGTAAAAACTATGAGTTGAAATGTTTAAAGAGGCACAAATACAGAAGAGCAAAGAGAAACTGCAGCGAGAGGAGGAGGAAGAGGAGGAAGAAGAAGAGGGAGAAGAGAGAAGAAGAAGTCCTGAAAGTCGACGTGTTGGCCTCACACATCCTCTTCCTCCTCTTCCTCCTCCTCGTAGAAACGGTTACGTTTGATCATCTCCTCCACCGTCAGCGCCTCCTCCTCCTCTTTATCCTCCACCTCCTCGCTGTCCCAGAATCCCACGTCCTGGGACGACCTGCTGGCCTCCACCTCCACCTCAGGAGACGAGACCTGCTCTGTCGGCATCTCCTCCAACACGCCTCCATCTTCCTCCTCCTCCTCCATCTTATCTACCTCGTCTTCCTCCTGTTGCTCAGCTTGTCCTCCCAGACCATCCTCCTCTTCCTCCTCCTCCTGGACGACATGATGCTCCGCCACTTCTTCGCTCTTCATCTCGCCCTCCTGCTCCTCCTCCCCTGAGCTGGTGTGAATGTCGACGCAGTTGTCGTCAGTGGGTGTTTGGCTGTGGGACGACTGGCCGTCTCCGAGCTGCAGCTCCATGCCGGAGGGTTCAGGGCTGAGCTCCTCAGGAGGAGGAGGTGAACTCTGCTTCCTGGAGTCAGGACTGTTTGCCAGCGTGAAGGGGAGGCTGCGCTCCTTCAGGGAGGAGCTGTTGCGCAGACAGGACGTCTCCCTGGCCTCTTCGGTGGGGGAGGAGGGGGAGTCTTCCTCCGGGGGCCACTTGGCTCTGATGGGTTTACCAGCAGACCCCCCCTCTGTGGTGGCTCCGCCCTCCTCCGGCTCTGTGCGTGGCGGCCAGGAGATCTTGAGTCGGCGCGCCTCGGTGGGTCTGTCGGCCTTCTCTGCCGACCCCTGACCCAGAGCCTCCATCGTGGCCATCAGAACGTTGACCTTCGCCAGCGGGGAGTCCTCCACGCTGGGGCTGTCCAGGTCCGGGGCCGGGGCCGAGCTCTGGATCTTCAGGCTGTTCGGCGGCGGAGACTCACCGGCGTCGCCTTTGCTCTCCCACAGCTCTTTGTGGGGCCGGTGGCCGAAGCCCTCGTCGTAGTTGCCCTTGGCCTTGAAGAGCTGGCAGAAGTGCGGCTTGCAGTACACGTTGTTGTGCAGGGAGGCGTAGTTTGCCAGACTAGGAGAGAACGATGCAGTTAGTGACTGTCTGGAAATGATACGTCCAGAAAACCTACCGAGGGTTTTGCTGTAATGTCAGTTTGACCCTGGAAGCGTCTCTGCTGAGTAAATGAGTGCATTGATTGGTTGAGTCTTATATTTGGCTCCTCCCCCTCACCTGAGCTTGGTGTTGCAGTGCGAGCAGCGGAAGCAGGAGCTGTGGTAAACGTGCTGATTGGCCACCAGCCTCTCCAGAGGATACACCGTCTTCAGACAGGACACGCAGGTCTCCCTCGCCGGCAGCCGGAAGTTCTGCGCACGAAACCAAAATCTGTCACCGACACGAAACGTGCACGTTAAAGCTGCAACATGCAACTGTTACTGAGCGACAGCGCCCCCTGCAGCCACATGCTGCTGTAACAAATCCAAACTGTTCAGAACTCTTCATGTTTTAACAGTTTCCTGCTGAACAGTGGAGATAAACTCTGGTTGTTAAGTTCAGAGTGTTTTGAACTGATCTCAGTTCAGCTTCACTCTTCTACTGCAGCTGATTGTGACAGTTGAAGCTGTGACTCAGTCAGTTCTTCTCACAGGAGACGAAGGAGGAAACTTTCTCCTTGCTCCTTCAGGGACTTACTCTGGGAGTCTTGGTCTGAGACGAGTCCTTCTGATTGGACGACACGGGGGTGCCGGGACCAGAACCTGAGGGGTCAGAGAGCAGGATGAGAGGAGGCACCGACATGTTCTGAACACAAGAGGGAGCTGTCCTCATGTTTAATAACAGAATAGAGAGAATCATGGGATAAAGAAAGAAAGAAATGTGATTCCTGCTCTTTTAAAATAATTCTAATATGTACTTTAAGAATATAAACGTGTGGATAAAGGTTTCTGATGAGCTCTTAAAGTTATAAAGTTAATCACCGTTGCTTTCTGCAGTTAAAACTCTTCTGCCGTTTGCTTCGGACTCTGGACTCTGCACCAAGAGAAGAGAAACAAACGTTCATCCTGTTGATTTGTTCTCGACACGACTTCATGTCTGTAAGTTATTTATGATCCTTTAAAATCATCTGAACAGGATTTGTCTCCTCACCAGGTCCAGAGAGCACGGAGGGACGTTCTCCTTCTGCTTCCCACAGAAACCGTCCAGCTGTTCACTCTGAGACACAAACAAAGACGACGTTCAGGGACAAAGATATTTCAACGCTCCTCGTTCAGACTTTAAATCGGACCGAGCTGCCGGTGGCCTCCGTCTCCGCTGACGACGCTCACATGAGCTGCAAAGTCAGTTTGGTTGATTGGATTTGACGAAAGCACGAAGCAGTCACCTTGAACACTTCAGAGAGGAGCTGGACAAATCAGATCCAGACCTTTCGTCCCCGCTAGGTAAACAAGTTGGAATAAAATCTGGATCCTACAATTCCCATGATGCAACTCGACAGCATCGTTTGTTGCTGAAACGTTCTTTAAATAAAACCTGTGACCTCGTGGTTTAAAGCAAGTGATCGTTCCTAACTTTTAAAAACACATTTCAAACACCTTCATCTCATCCTGTCTGGATTACTGCAACTGAATTAAAATCTATTGAGCGACTGCAGACTGTTCAGAACTCAGCTGCCAGACTGTTAACTGTTAGCAGATCAGTGTTCAGCCTCTTCACTCTGGTTTAGAATAGATTTTAAGATTCTACTGATCACTTTGGACGTTCTCTGTCCAAGCTGCATCTCAGAACGTTTAATGTCGTCCTCTGTTTGTTCCAGTGGCTGAAAACCAAAGACTTCCTGACGTCAGGGTGACATGTGATGAGAAAGGGACTCACGGGGACGTCCTGCTTGGAGATGGCAGCTTGGTAGAGGGCCATCCTGTCCCGGAGAGGAGTGGAGTCAGCGAGACTTCCATCTGCTCCGACAACACACAGACACACACACAGTTCAAGTCAAATGATGAAGAGTCAGAGGAATTAAACCTTGTTCTCAGGGTCTCGATGAGGAAACTGTCCTCAGGAAGTTTTTCTAGTTCAGCAGCGAACGAGTCAGACTTAGACAAACTGAGCTAAAAGGACTTAAATACGTCATGTGACCTGGAACACAACTAAATAAATGATATTGTTTAAGGTGATAATACCTCAGTGTAGTGTTTACAGTGTGTTGTGCTGCCTCCCAGTGGCCAAAAAGAATCCCTTAATGTAAAAGTTAAAAATCTTACAACGAACATATGAAGATCTGACACAACTCAACTATTTAAGATTCTAAAACGCTCAGTGGAGCTGAGGAGTCGGAGTTTAAAAGATATAACATTGATTAGAGAAGCTTTGAAACAGAAGAACATTTTGAAGGATGGTTGTGTTTATATATTCACATCCTTCAGATCTCTAACATGTGATGAAACATAAACACACGTCCACTGTACCTCCTAGTATCTGCTCCATGTTATCGCCCGTCTGTTCTCTGGACTCCTGCAACAACAACAAGGTCAGAGACGACGACACAAGTCAAAGTGAAAAACAGCTTCTGTGTCATGTGAAGCTCTTTTTAAACAACACAGACACATTCTCACATGTTTCAGTCAGTGGAGCAAAGAGACGAGAAGCACTCGTGTCCATCGGGATGATCAAAGTGCAGATGGATGAACAAGACGAGAGGTGTGTGTGTGTGTGTGTGTGTGTGTGTGTGTGTGTGTGTGTGTGTGTGTGTGTGTGTGTGTGTGTGTCCAGTCCAAACCACTTTAATCCCCTTATGGGCTCAGGGAGACGGAGTCTGAGACACTCACTCCGTCTGTTCACAGTCGGCCACAAAACAAACAGATCATGTCACTGTTGTTGTTTTCGTAAATTCTATTAATTTACTATGAAAATAATAATTTAACCACGATCGTTCAGAGATTTCTGGATTCAGACGAGACTCAG
The DNA here is from genome assembly GCA_026259375.1 of Verasper variegatus. Taxonomy (NCBI): domain Eukaryota; kingdom Metazoa; phylum Chordata; class Actinopteri; order Pleuronectiformes; family Pleuronectidae; genus Verasper; species Verasper variegatus. The sequence continues at coordinate 24,101,243 of CM048045.1, forward strand.
TTGCTGAGACGTGCTCGGAAAACTAGACGATACTTAGATGTCTGAACACATGTACGATGGTTTTAACTGATTATTATTATTATTAAGATAGAAACTAAAGTTTGTTTGTATTGAACTTTTCACACAGACACAAACAGTGTGAAGAGAAAGAGCTGGAACAGGAATCAGCTGAATTCCTGTTCAAACAGTTTGAACTTGTTCAAAGTGATGAATCCACAGAAAAACGTGTCTGTTCAGCTCGTTGACTTGAAGGCTGTTGTCAGCACAACAGAGGACGACTTAGAGACCAGCAGAGACAGATGGAGCAGGGATGTGACACAGTGAGGATCTTAAACTGAATAATGAGTGAAGATGGAACCTGAGACCATGTGAGGAACCTGAGGAATGAAACTAATGGAAATGATGCACTGGCTTTAAGAAGGTCAACGAGACCAGGTGAAGATCCCAGATCAGATCCCAGATCGGGGGATACAAGCCCCTCGGCTGCAGGACGTCCATGACTCACTGCAGAGCCTCATTTCAAATCTACAATCAACAACAAGAGGAAGAGAGTTTGGAATCTAACGCAGGATCGTGTTCAGAGCTGCAGGATTTTAAATGATCTCATGTTTGTGTTATCGTCTGTTGATCTGCTGACAAGTCTAAACTCTCCTGGAGCCGTCACACCCACGCCGTCAGGTCGATGCCTGCGTCCAACACACGTAGTTCCACCGTTACACAACCGACGCTTCTACTCGTTCTTCGGTCGGCGAGAAGACGACTTCCCTGTGACGCCAGAACACGATTAAAGACTCAATCTACGAGAAGACGCATCTGAAAATAAAATGACGTCATCTGGTCTCTGCTGCAGGTTCGGTGCCAGGTGGAGGTCGCTGCCCCCCCCGCAGGCGTCAGCAGGTGAAGGAAGATTTCACAACAGAAAACACAGCAGCTGTTTCACAACGTTCAGACAAGTTCCTGCTCGTCAGTGACTCAGGGTTCAGCTATTTCTCATTTCTGTTCATCACAAGTTTCCAAGTAACAGTACGATGATGTTAAACTGCACCCCCGCCTGGTTATCTCCTCTTAAAGTAAACATGTAACTTTCACTTTCCCCACAAGCAGAAAAGAGTCGAACAATCTGCAGCCTGACTCCACTGCTCTAAAACGGAGCTCATGTGTTTTCAAAGTAAAACCTGGAGCCTGATTCTGAAGAACAGTCAAAATCACAACAAAGGGAACAGTCATTATAAGAAGGGATCTGTCCCTGAGGGTGGATTAGGTAGGTGGGGGGGGGGGGGGTTTGTCTGAGTCTGGTTTGCATGTATGTGGATGGCGGGGGGGCAGAGGGATGTACACAAACCCGTCGGTCTCAGGATGTTGGATCAGTGGCACGAGACAAAGAATCTGCTGCTAATCCTGATACTGTTAAAGCTCCCGCTCAGACTGACAGACTGACTTCCCCTCGTGACCCCACCCACACACACACACCCCCACCCCACACACAAAGACCCCCCCCCCCCAAACAAAGACAGAAGACGAAGGCATCCACAGAGTTATTAGAAATATTAAACTGTTAAACTGGAGCGACACAGACCATCAGTACAAAATGATAAAGTTGTTTGAGAAGCTGTTTTTCATTTCTGATGCTTTGCAGCTGCGTCGTCCTCCAGCTGCAGAGACAGAGACAGGAAGTCAAACAAGAAGGAAAACGTCATAGTTACCTCCCGTGAAGTTAAACCCAGAAAATGAGACGCAGAGAAACTGAGGAGACGCAGCTCTGAGGGAGACGAGCTCCAGAGGAGAGAGAGACTCAGACTGAGAGGGTCTGACTCACGGCGAGGGGGGAGACCGGGGGGGAGACCAGGGTCTCTGGAGAGGGGTTCAGTGGGGGGAGCAGGTGTTCCGTGTGGGGGGAGCTGTTCAAAGGGGGGTGTGGCTGAATGAAGGTGGGGATGACAGGGGGGGGGGTGTTACAGATGGGTGAGTTAAATCAGCGGCACACAGCGGCAGGCGTACGGGGGGGGGGGGGTCATTGGGGACAGTGGGTGGTGGAGCAGCTGGTGCTGTAAGAGGGGGGGCAGAGGGAGAGGAGGGGCTGAGCTGAGTGTGTGTGGGTGGGGGGGGGGGGGCTCCATTAATTTCATTGTGTCTGGTGATGCACATTTTCCTGTCCCAGAGGGGGCGTGGCATAATTTCCATAGCAGCTGGGGGTGTGTCTTCATGAAGCAGTTTAATATGTTTCTAATTTATAAGAAGCTTCTTCAAAGTAAAAGCACAAGGTTCGTTTTGTTGCGCGTGTCCAGCTGAATGGCAGCTTTTATTTTGAAAAATTGTCAGTTGTTTAACAAAAACTATTGCAACTAGATTAAAAAAAACAATATAACTACTGACGTACTATCACTGACAAGACTCATTACTGCTCCTTCATCTCTGTCAGACATTTTCTTGATTGATTCAACTCTACTCATGTTTCAGTCTTTTCTCTTCAGTGTAGCTCATATTGTCATTTTGTGGTTGTGCTGTTTCACTTCCGTCCGTCCTGGGAGATGAATCCTCACCGACTCTGAGGTTTCTGTTCGTATCATCGGTTCTTCTCGCTCTTCTTGTGGGTTGAGAACAGAGGATGTTGCACTTTGTTAATCCCGGTGAGACAGATTGAGAGATTTGTGAATATCGGCTCTACAAATAAAATGGGGGATTGAAATATTCTTCCTCGTTTAGACGCCTGTAGAAAACTCAACCGTCTGAAAGTTGTTGAGACAAAGTGGAACAAAGTGGACTGAACACTGCGCCCTGAAGAAAAAGGCCAAAGTGGAGGTGGAGGTATTTGACCGTGCGTGGGAGGAGGAGGAGGGGGAGGAGGAGCAGAAAGTGGAGCACAGGGATGATTTATGAGGGGGGGGGGGGGGGGCCTCAGGGGAGACGGTCAGATCAGCTGTCTGCAGTCATGAGCCTGCACCATTACATCATCCTGTGAAGAGCAGCTCAACAAAGAGAAGCAGCTCCACACTGGAGCCTCTTGTGAGTCAGTGTCTGTGGAACCGTACGGATCTGATTTTACTGTTCAACTCCCCAAACAATTCCTCCTTCAGTAAGAAAACTATGCAACACGTCATGAAAAAAAAAATCCCCCAAACTCCCAGAGCGCTGCTTGATCTCAGTCTTTAAACGCTCACATTAGGAAGTCCGTGCTGGGGGGGGGGGGGGGCTGGAAAATCCACTTTCTAATGTCTCCACCACGTTTCTCTGCCAGGAGCCGATCCTGTGTTGACTTTGGATCTCAACAAAAACCATCTGACGTTTAAAAGGATAAGCTCAGTTTCTCTTCTTCTCAACAAATCCCATGAAACAACTAAACAACCCGCTGACGAGAAGAATCCGAGCAGCCAACGCCTGATTTATCTTCTGTGTGAACGGTTACCGAGAATCTTCACGAAACACGTTCAGACCTGCACTGAGCTCCACAGAGGAGCTGCGTGTGACAACAGAAACGTCCGAGTGCTTCCTGCAGCCTCCTGGTGTCACGTCTGCAGAATATCCAGAGGAGCTGATGAGTGAACTCAGCAGGAGATGGAGATGTGGGCGTGTTGATGACGTTTCCTTCACGTGACAGACGCAAAAATGCAAAAAGAAAACAAAGATCTCGGGATGAAAACGCAGAGTCACACACGTAGAACGCTGATGAAGAGAGTTTGTGGTGAAACCGAGTCGACACCAGGGTTGATTTGCTTTAGACAAAAACACGTGATCTCCACAGCCGAGTGAATTCATCCTGCGGCGCCACGTTCTGTGTTGTGAACGCGTCTGAGCGAAGAATCTCCCGAGGAAAACTCAGCAGAAAGACCGAACTCTATTCTGCTGACGTCCTCCGGAGTCCATGTCTAAAAACAGGCTAAGTTTCTGTTTAATACACACACACACACACACACACACACACACACACACACACACACACACACACACACACACACACACACACACACACACACACACACACACACACACACACACACACACACACACACACACACACACACACACACACACACACACACACACACACACACACACACACACACACTTTAGAGTTGATGGAACAGAGAAGTTTGTTCAAGCTTGCTGGTTTTAGTTTGAAAAACTCCGGGGACGAACGAGCAGAAACTGAGATGTTTGGAAACGATGACTCACGACCTCTGGCTGATTTGTTCTTTTTCGTTCACAACGTAGCTTTCACTGATTCGTCAGACTCGTATCACATGACCTCCTTCATGAAGAAAACCACCAGAGTGGAAATCATCACAGAGAATCAATTACATGTGTCTCCGACCCTGTTGTGGGTCACTTCCTTTCTGTATTTCACATTTAACTGTGTAAATGTGGAGGAGACAAGACGTTGTTCTGTTGACACCGGCACACACGTGTCCAGTGAACATGAGGTCATGTGATCCAGGCCTGTTAGTAGATTAAAACTGATTCTGAGCAAAAACACTTGTGTGGACAGAGATGGTTTTATTTTGAAAAGGCTGTCTGGATGCAGAGTTTTCTTGTGAGTTCTTTACTTTAAGTTCGACTCCATAAACTCTAACAGTGTTATTGCATAAGTCAAAACAAAGAGCGGAACATGTGCAGTGAACGGATTAGGAGGCAGATTCTGGGTCAGTTACCCAGTGAATCATCAGTGTTCTGAGCTGTTTAAAGCCTCATAATGACTCGTAATGTTCCCTCTGTGGTAAATGGACGCTCTGTGTGCAGGAAGCACAGCGTGGCCGTTGTTAACGAGTCACACCTCGAGTACGAGCACTTTACATTTGACACGCCTCCAGGGAAATTCATGACCGGACGTTAAGGGCCTCCACCTTCTGGTCCACAAACAACCAGCTGCCCCGGGGAGCGTGAAGCCGAGCCGGTCACTGAGGAGTCAGCTGAGAGAGTGTGTGTGTGTGTGTGTGTGTGTGATGAGATGAAGGATAGTGAGGTTGCACCATGTGACTGAAGCATGACAGCTCTGATTCTTTGAGAACAAGCAGACGTCTTTTTTTTTCCTCTCAAACTAAACGAATCAGGATCCCGTTTAGTTTGCGACGGAACAAAAGACTCGACGGATCGTCAGCGTCGCAAAGTCACAGCAGCAGAAACAAAAAGAAACGCAAATTAGTAAAGTAAAAATAAGTTTTCCTTCTGGATTGTGGTGGAGTAAGGGACATACAAATTTAAGTAAAGTACCTCAAACATGTACTCAACTAAAATACTTGAGTGAATGTATTTAGTTACTTCCCCCCCCCCCCCGTGAGCCTTCATGCAGATCAGATGAAGAAAGACGGACTCACCTCGTCTCTCGGCTTCTCTCCCGTCTCAAACATCCTCTTCAGGCTGTTGAGGGGGACGCTGGGCTTCTCACACTCCGACACTTCGGCCGCAGCCTCCAGCTCGGCGGTGGTTCTGCTCGGCGGCGCCTCCTCCATGTCCGTCAGGTCCAGCTGATCCTCACTGATCTCAGGCTGTGGCTCCGTGTCCTGTGGGACAGTGGAGCTCCTCCAGGTGTCCGAGTGGCTCTTGAACAGTGGCCTGGGTGAGGGTTTGGGGCCCGTCGATTGGCTGATGGGGGTCTGAGGGTCGGCGGGGCCGCAGGGTGTGGCCTCCTGAGTTTGGGCTCTGTGACAAGGACGACGGCTGCTGCTGCTGTTCCCAGCGTTTCTTTAAAACACTTAGATTCCCGCTGCGTAGCGCTGAGGGCAGAGGTTCTGCAGCCTGCGGAGAACAACCAGCTGTTAGTCACACAAAGATCCTGAGGCTTGGTTTCAAGATGAAGCTGCTGTGACTCTACATTTGATTATTTGTGTCTCAGCTTCAAGCTCATTGGCTCCTCTTGAAAAAGCTCAGTGTCAGGTAGTTTCCTAAACTCACCTGAGGAGGTTTCAAACATTTAACTAGATTCAGTCTTAAACTGTTTCTAATTTATTTAGAATTAAATGTGCAGAAACAAAAAATGTGCAACTGTCCAAACACTGACTGTAGATCAGCCAATGCAAATGAACCATCTTCTGATCAACTATTCTTTGTTAATTACTCATTTTAATTCATTGTTAAAATAACCTTAAACATCAAGGTGATGTCATCAAAGTGTTTTACTGAGAATTAAAATATAAAAACTGAGAAAAGCAGCAAATTCTCAAGTTTCATCTGGATTATTCAAAAAAGAAAACTTCAACATTAAATGATCCTAGAAAGTCAACTTCCTGTCAAATGACTGAACCATTTAACAACAAAAGGACCATTAGTATTTAGTCTAGTTTATTTCACACAACAAACTCAATCATCTAAAAAACAGACAAAGAGAAAAAATCAGTTAAATCCAAAGATGTTCAACGAACCGTCACATGGATTAAAGTAGAGGAAGATGAGTGAAACTACAGGATTCAAACAGAGAAGTGAGAAACCAACACATCAAATACAAAGAGTCAGAGACATCAAGACGTTTCCGCTTCTTTCAAGCGGTTTTTCATTTCCTCATCAGAGTTGGACTCGGGCCACTGAAGCAAAAAAAACAAACACCAAAACTCAACCCAAAGTCCAGCGTTCTGCAGAGTCGGAAGAAAAGACCGAAGAGAAACAACTGCACAAAAGACAAAGAGCTGCTCGTCGCCCACAGACCTGGAAACAGCTGCACACACACTTTTCTTACTGTCAAAGTAGAGAGTTGAAAACCTGAGAGCGAGGAGGACGACCCGGCGGTCCAGTACGCGTTGTGCGACCGTGTGTGTGTGTGTGTGTGTGTGTGTGTGTGTGTGTGTGTGTCTCTACTGACCGGCTGGAAATGCTACAACCCGTCCCAGATGTGAGAGACTCGAGAAGTGATCAGAGAAGCCAGCAGCCCACCCCCTACAACCCGGAGAGGGGAGGAAACAGAGGGAGTGAAGGGGACGAGGGGCGGGGGAGAAAATCAGAAACAGACACCGTCAGTGAGCGAAGGAGTGAAAACACAGGAAATGAGTGAAAGGTAAAAGAGAGAGAGAAACCTTCCTCAAAGACTCAGAGGCTGAAGCAGCTGGAATGAAAGTGATGAACCTTCGTGACCCAGATGTCAGACGTTCAGTACTTTCTCTTTCCTTCGCTACAAAAAATATATATTACTACACAAAATGTATTAAAGTGATACGGCACCGAAATGTGTTTTTAGCTGTAAACTGAATGATATGAGTTTTCTGTTATGAAAAACATTTATAAATGTCGAGATGTAAGAGAGAGACATTTAAACTAGACCTAAGTGTAACAACGTAGACGTCCTTCATCCTGTCCTGTCCCTTGTGTCCTCGACCGTCTCAACAGCCACAGTTCAACCGGCTCAGGTCGACCGGGGACTTGGCCGCCAGGAAACTCCAGAGGCCAGAAGCTTCATAAAAGTGTGTGTGTGTGTGTGTGTGTGTGTGTGTGTGTGTGTGTGTGTGTGTGTGTGTGTGTGTGTGTGTGTGTGTGTGTGTGTGGCTACAGGAGTCATAGTGAGAAAACCTGGGGTAGGTGGGTGTGTCTTAACCCCCCCCACAGATCAGGTGGGTCGGAGGAGTCTTGTTACCACACTGACAGCAGATGCCATTGTTCCTCATCTACTTTCACCAGAGCTCTCTGTGCACTGCTGGAGTGTGTGTGTGTGTGTGTGTGTGTGTGTGTGTGTGTGTGTGTGTCTTCAGATTAATGTCTAACATAAAGTCAGTGTGTGGATCAGTGGGTGTGAAACAGTTTGTTCATGTGATTAAACAACAACTTGGAGTCAGTGAAGCTTTAGGTGACGTCATCACTTATAAACCAATTAACAGTTTTATAATCAGCTCATAATTAAAGCTTCTAATTGTGAACTTCATTTTAAAGATGAATTGAAAAGAACTAAATTGCAGCTCTGCAGTTCTGCCTGATTAAACTTTTGATGCATTCAGCACATTTTGCTTGAGAGAGTAACTCACTGTCATATTCTTAAATACAGGAGTTGTAATAGATTACTGCATTACTGCAGTATTAATACATGTAGTACTGCAAATAAAGATCCTAACACAGTAAATCTGTGTTTTCATACTGACACTCACCGTTTTCTTCTTCTCTGCATTTCCCTCCTCCGCTGCCATCTGATACCTGAGGACGTGTGGGACAGTGAATGAGACGACAGACGGAAAATAACCACAGACAAAAAGAATCAGGAGCATCTGGTGCACACACACACACACACACACACACACACACACACACACACACACACACACACACACACACACACACACACACACACACACACACACACACACACACACACACACACACACACACACACACACACACACACACACACACACACACACACACACACACACACACACACACACACACACACACACACACACACACACACGATGAGCTACAATGATGGAAAATCGTGAGGGGTATTCAGCTGCAACATGAAACGTCACCACTAGGTGTCACTACATTCTACACACTGAACCTTTAAAATGTTCATTATTCACAGCAGCACTGGCTCCTCTGGTGGTCACACAGAGGAACTACAGAGGAAGCCACCACCTGCTCAGTTCACACAGAAGTAACTTGATATGTGAAGGTGAGATTCAGCCCAGTTCCACTCAGTAAAGTCTGTGAACCAGAAACAACGACATGAACACGACTGGTTGAAGGTGTGATCGGCACATTTTTTTACAGAAAAGAGGAAACAGAAAAACAGCCGAGAGGAGAGGAAGCGTCGTGACCTGGTTTCTCACCAGAAGAGCAGAAGGGGAAAGAGGGTGCGGTGCCACAGGAGGGAAACAGACAGAGGCTGATCTGCTGAGTGGCTGCTGCTGAATTATTAAAGTGACGAGCTGACGAGCGACTTACTTGGAGAAGCGCTCTGCGATGGCGTTGGTTTTGCCCCGGGCAGAGACGATGGACATCTCCTTGGCGGTGACCCTCAGTGACTGGGACGCCCACTGCCTGCGGCTGAAGGGGTCGGCGGAGGCCATGTTGTCTGTGTGCGAGTGATCGATCGGCCGGACGTCCAGAAACAAGACTGAGAGGGAGACAGGACGATTGAATTAGTAAAACTAACCTGAGGACAATGAGCGAACTCCCTCCTCAGCTTCTCCTCTGCTGCTGAAGCTGTTAAACTTTTACGACGCCCGTCTCCCGCTGATGAGTGAACGTCGCCCTCAGCTCTTTGTGTGTCTGATCAAAAAGGTGCCAGTAATTCTGTCATGTCCGTATAAAACCTCTCCCAGAAATCAATCAATTTGAGCGACTGCACATCAGCACCGCCTGAGTCAGAGTCAATAGAGGACGTCACGCCGCCATCGACCATCTGTTCTCATGTGACAGGGCTCCGACTGAGGCCCGAGGGCGACCAGCAGCAGACAACACACACACTCATACAACACACGCTATCCTGCATCGACTTCCACTCTCTGTAAACGTCCTAAAGCCAGATCCCTCACTCTGACTATTCATGGTCATATCAACATGTCTCCTCTATCATCATCAATACAAGATGAAATAAACACTGAGGCTGAATCACCGTTAGTTATCTGACAGTCTTTTTACTCCAGGTTCAGCTCCACATGAAACCAGACGCAGTTCCCATGACTCATGTTGTGTTCATCATGTGTTGATGTGATGAAAATCTGAATCATTGAGACATCAGGGATTTTTGCAGTTTTGTGATCTGATCTGAGATCAACTTAAAAAAAATACTGAATGACTTTGTATTCGTTGTCAAGGAGACGAAAATCAAGGGTTCAACGATCGAGCAGAACACAAACCAGTTTTCCGGTATTTCGGATATTTCACAACGAGGAACTTTCCCAGATCACTTTCACATCATTGATTTTTATCAGAGTCTCATTTTATGAAGTTTAGCTGGAGTCAGTAACATCTGTATTGTTTTATATTTGATGCATCTGTGCCTCATCTTTTCTAATTTAACAGCCGAGGAGGTCAGGAGAGTTTTTATAAGAAATAAAACTCCTGCTCAGTCCCTCTGGACGGTCAAAACCTTTCCTTCATTCATTCTTCTATTCATTTTATTATTAATTCCTTTTAACCTCGACCTACCCACAGTTCACATGTATGACAGGAATGACACCGGGCCTCATCGGGACCAGACCATGTCCCTCTGAGCCCGACTGGTCCCGACAGGCTCAGTATTTATGCTGCTAAAGGTCAAACAGAGGAAACAACTCGTCTCAACCTGCCTCTTCTGAAAAGGTCTGGAGGTCACACGTGCACACACACGCAGATGTGCACAAGTGTCATCACACCTCAGGTGAATTAAAGAAGGAGGCCGATGACGACTCCAGGGAATCGAACACAGACTCCACGTTACTCAGCAGGTGAGCCAGTGTGAGACAGTACTGCCTCACTGTGACTCGCTCCTTCATTTCCACACTCGTCTTTGTGTTGTCGACTGTCACATCTCCGGTGATTCACCTTTTACTGCGTTTCACTAATAATCATCTGAGTCATTTTGGTGAAATATTTACAGGTTGGAACTTTTCTGACATGAGTTCTTTTTTTTGCTGATTTTCTTTGTTTCACTGGACAGAAAAATCTTCAGATATTTGACAAACAACCTTTTCAGATGTTAACTTTGTCTGAACAGATTAATTCAGTGTTAAGGTCATTAAATATATTATTTTATTAAAGATTATGCATAAAGACGACTTTTTGTTTGTCTCTTATTCATGTTCTTTTCTAAAACGCAGGACTTGTAATGTACTTGTCACAATATCATAAAGTACTGCAGTATTAATACATTTACTGCAGTTAAGGATCTGAATACTTCTTTCACCTCTGTGAAGAAGTAGATCTTCATACTGAGAAACTGTAAGAAACTGAAAACAACAAATGTTTGACAAATTGATTAAAATCTGATGATCTCATATTGATTGTTTTGTGATAACTGGACGTTCACACTGTGAATGAGCATCTGATTGGTCCAAAGCTACTCAGTTGTACAGCACCAAATCAAAACACCTACAATATATACTTATATTATATACTTATAATATTAAGACTGTAGAGAACAAACTCCCGCTGACCAGACTCTTGATTATTTACATTATCTACAAAGTGAAAATGAACGATATCTCAAAATACGTTTTATCTCATCGACCAAAAGTTCTGTTTTCAATTCAGATTCTCACATTTGAGACACGATCACATGTTTGGGTCAGTCCATTAATCCCTGATATGAATAACTGTCAGTTACAGGTGGAACAGACACAAACGAAGCAGAAGGAAAATCTGATGCTAAACTTTTAAAGTGTTTGTATGAAAGAAAAAGTTCCAGCAGAAGAAGAAGAAGAAGAAGAAGAAGAAGAAGAGTGAAGAAGAAGAAGAAGAAGAGTGAAGAAACTTCCTGTTTCAGCTGAAGTGCAGTTAAAGTATAAAGTGAAACAGAACTGTCCACCTACCTGTGTCTGTCTCTGAGGGTCTTTAAACTTTATTTCTCTCCTGGTTGTTTCTCTTCACCTGTTTCCACCGGAGCTTTTATACAGACGGAGAAGTGGGCGGGGTCTCCTGGCTTCTATTTAACTTCTCTCATCCAATAAGGAGGCAGCATTCACCTCCACCTGGCAGGCACGTGCTCTCCCCTCCCCCTGGCCAATCAGCTGCAGTGCTGGTGCTAACGATACAACTCTGCTCTGATTGGCTGACAGCTTCACTGACACACCCCTTTTGAGTTTCTTACTTATCAATTAAAACATAAAGTAGAACATTCATACAGGAACTGACTGAGACACAAACAAACAATACAAGGAAACAACTTCTAGAAAATACAGACGTGTATATAGATTTTCTTTTTTTTAAAGAACAAGGACTTAAGAGGCATAAATTAAATATAAAGTCAGAATCATAGATCATACTTTTATTTTGTTGCCAGTCATGTTCTCTCTCTCTGATTTCCACGTGTGTCTTTCCGCTCATGTACCTGAACCTGTCACCATGTTTCCATGAAACTACCACGAGCACCAGGCTCAGTTCAAAGTGAACTTTACAGCAATTATACATTTCAGCCTCTAGGGGGAAGTGTTGTCCCGTTCATGCTGTTCCTGCTTCACCAGGACAGCAGCACGCCACCTTGTGGTTTGATAGTCACACATCAGTTGTGCGAGGCTTAGTGGATATATACTGTTTACACTATATAGGTCAATACGTTTGACAGATTCTCCTAAAACCCAAACATACACAGCAGAATTTCTAGAATCCATTAAAAAGTGAGGGAAACGTGCACTTTGTGTTTCATAGTAAATATTTTATTTTTCTGAAGATGTGTAGTCTTCATCACACCATCCTCCTCTACCTCCCTCTGTTTCTCCGTGAAGTCGTTCTCTCGACTTCCCAGAAAGCAGCTCACGTTTAGTCCAGTGTCCGTACTGAGCTAGTTACAGTGTTAGAAAACAGGATTCGCTCCATAAATACATCACAGTCAAACCAGAATATTCATAGTAAAACATTTCACTTAGAAACTACATTTAAAAAACAAAACAAACAAAAACATGGGTTCACTTTACATTCAAACGTTTTCTGTAATTAACTAAAGTGAGTTGATGCCTTTTTACTATCAAACTGAAAAAGCTGAATTACATTGATGAAGGAATCTTGAATCTTGAATCTTGAATCTTGAATTTCTGAAAGGGGTTTAATCGTGGCCCCTGCCCTCAATTACGGCTTCAGGCTCTTCCTCTGGTGATTGACAACACGTGTGTCAAGTGTGAAGCCACTAACATGAACAGTTCTCCACATACACACAGACATCTGTGGAGTTAAATACACGATGTTGAACCAAATGTAATTCATCCAAGATGCAAACGATAACATGTTTATTCTGTTTCTGCTGTGATTGTGTGTGATCCGTGTTTCTCTCTCTGGATCGGTCAGATATTAAAAAAAGTGAAAACAAACAAATCTCTCCTTGTGGCCTCAGAGACAAACATCCGTTGCACATGTTGTGTCCGTGTTCTAGTGTTTTCTTTGCTTTGCAGTCGTTGCATCTTACAGTGAAACTCTGTCATGTTCGACACCCGGTCTGTCCTTATCATTTGTACATCTGGTGGTTTCCTCCTCCAGCACTAGGGGGCAGCTGCAGCGCCGGCTCCCGACTGAACGTCAACGAATCCCATCCTCTGCCTCCTCTTCCTCTGCTCCGTCATCTACACACAGGCAGGAAGCAGATTAAAGCAACACACAGAAATCCTGTTGGCTCAGTTCTTTAAGGGTCAGTGTAAGGAGTGTGTGTGTGTGTGTGTGTGTGTGTGTGTGTGTGTGTGTGTGTGTGTGTGTGTGTGTGTGTGTGTGTGTGTGTGTCTGTGCGTGTACCTGCTCTTTCAGCTCCATCAGCTGAGTCGTCAGAGTCATCACCACCTTCATGGTCGTCGCCAGTTTGTCCTGTAGCATCCTCATCTCGTTCTGCTCCCCGTCGCCGTCGGTTACCACCAGAGACATCGCCTGCATCCGTGGGAACCAGTCCAGGTTGTTGTTCTGAGACAGAAGAAAGCGTTCAGACGTGTGTTTGTGCCTCGATCACATCGTGTGTGTGTGTGTGTGGGTGTGTGTGTACCTTGATCATGTGTGCGACGTAGCTCTCCGGCCCGGTGTAATCCGTCTTGTTCTTCTCTCGCACCAGGACGATGAAGTACAGGTAGTTCCAGATGTTGTGCTCCAGTTTGATGTGCTCTTCAAACGACACTGTCTTGTTGTCGAACTTGTCTCTCTCCAGACCTGCAGCAACACACAACTGTCCTCAGCAACACAACCCGACGCTTTAAACACTCCTGACACTAAAACACCCTGGAGCCTCGTGAACCTTCTGGTTCAGACTCAACTCACCACAGATGAAACACGTCGTCTTCAGGATCTCCTCTTTCTTCTGTTTCTCGCTCCTCAGGTCGGCGAACGTGTCGATGATGACGCCGAAGATCAGGTTGAGGACGATGATGATGACGATGAAGTAGAACAACAGGTCGTACACGACCCGGGCGGGAAACAAGGGCTCCTGCACACACACACACACACACACACAAAGATTAAAAAATACACTTTCAAACTTGAAGGTTAAAGTTGGACATTTAAATTACTCCTTCGTGTCATTATATGTATTTTTTATTATTGGATTATTGTTGTCGGTGTGTAAATAGTATTTTATTTATTCAATCACATCTTATTTTAGAAGCTGATCATATTAAAACATTAGTCATTGTCTTTTGAACTGTGAATAAAGTTATTAATCATAACTTATTTCACACGTATCAGTTAAACAACTTAAACAACAAAGAAACTGCGACTTAAAGTTACAGTTAAAAAGTATCTGACTGAGGTGTTGTACTAATACTTGTTAGTACTTAGTTACTTTCCGCAGAGTAACTGAGTAATGACACGTGATGAGTTCAGCTCAATGGTTTTCCTCACGTTCTTCGATGGTTTGCGGAGAACGTCTCCGACTCCTCCTCCATTCCTCAGCCCGTGGTTCAGCACCGTGACGATGCACATCAGCAGCGTGTCACACGCTCGCTCCGTGTTGGATTCGTCTGAAACACACACACACACACACACACACACACACACACACACACACACACACACACACACACACACACACACACACACACACACACACACACACACACACACACACACACACACACACACATACACACACACACACACACGGTTAGGACTGGAACATCCACCTTTAAAGCTGAGATGGTGTCAGCAGGAAAAGTCTGTTACCATGGTTACTGAGCCCATCTTGCAAACCTGGTTCCAAACTTATTTATTTTTGATCTAAATGCTTCAAAGGGTTAAAGTCCAGGTGTGTGAGGATCAGACTCCGCCTCTCACCTTCCTCCTCGGCGACGCCGCTGGTCTCCGAGGTGCAGCTGACTCCGTCTGACGAACACGAGTCGAGGAAATCCTGAGAGGCTTCGCTCTGCTGAGGAGCTGCACACACACACACACACACACACACACACACACACAGAGTCACTAACCCGCAGCAGCAGTGACACACACACGCTGTCAGTCAGAGTGTGTTACCTGTAGCGAGCTGTGGCAGCAGGTCGACCTCCATGATGAAATCCTCCTTCAGGCAGAGGAAGCCGACGATGGAGAAGAGGTAGACGAGGATGAGAGCGAGCAGCGCCGTCAGCAGGATGGAGCGACCGTTACGAGTCACACTCTTTATCACGTTGAACAGCGTCTCCTCGCGGTAGATGAGGTCAAACAGCTGCACACACACGCACACACACACACACACACACACAGTTAACATCTGTTTCAGAAGATGAGACGTGAGGACGAAGGTGCGCCGGTGGTTTACCAGGATGCTGTAGAAGAGCTCGTGGACAAACAGTCCCAGTGTGGAGGTCAGGACGTAGGCCAGGTGATAGTTGAACTCCACGTCCATCACCATGGCTTTGTATCCCATAATAAACGTCCCGTTGTTTCCCACGAAACTCACAACAAACACAATCTTGTTGATGAGCTGGAGGTGAAGAGAGAAACACAGCAGGTCGTCAGGAGAGTGTCCACCAAGTCTTTAAAAGTTCAATAGTAAAAGAATTTCACAATAAAATCAAGTTGTAATTTAAGGACACTTGAGTCGGGGGGGAGACGTGGTTCCTACATTGAGCGCGCCGAGCAGGATGAGCGTGGGCCCGATGCCGAAGTGGTAAATGGATCTGAGGATCAGAGCCAGGGTCAGAGGCTGGAGGCCGTAACGCTGCGAGAACAGACCCAGCACGGACAGACCGGTCAGGATCCAGAACAACATCAGCAGCAGAGAGTCGTCGATGGCTCCAGCTGAGAGGAAATCATTCAGTTCAATTCATTCATTGGCCTCGAGGACATTTTCACACCTGAGAGTCTGGACCGACTCAGACGTTAACAACAGACACTGACCACTGCAGCAGTAGCAGCAGTAGAAGTTGCAGTAGTAGTATTTGCAGTAATAGAAGTAGCAGTAGTAGTATTTGCAGCAGTAGAAGTTGCAGTAGTAGTATTTGCAGCAGTAGAAGTTGCAGTAATAGTATTTGCAGTAGTAGAAGTAGCAGTAGTAGTATTTGCATCAGTACCTTGTCCTGAGTTGTAGGGGTAGAAGAAGGCGATGATGAGATTGATGAAGACGGCGAGATTAAAAGAGATGGATCCCCAGAGAGTCATCCTCCGAGAGAACCAGAACAACACCGGCATGCCTAACACACACACACACACACACACACACACACACACACACACACACACACATATGACACATGAGTAAATGCTTCAGGGATTTAAAATCTGAGTTATCATCTCTTCAGGAACTTGTACTTCAGGAAAACGTTCTGTTTACATGCTGTGTGTGTGTGTGTGTGTGTGTGTGTGTGTGTGTGTGTGTGTGTGTGTGTGTGTGTGTGTGTGTGTGTGTGTGTGTCCTCACTCCTCAGCTTCTTCTGCCACTCCATCTCTCCGTGCAGGAAGGACGACTGCTCAAAGAAGTGTGTGACCTTTGACCCCTGCTCGTCCTGCTCCGTGGTGTTGAAGACCCTGAACTTTGACTCCTCGGTCAGGAACTCACAGATGGGATGAACGGGGAACACGATCTGCTCCATGCTGCGGTCGTCACGGACAATCTGCACACAGAGGTCACGGTAACGTCACACATGTGTACATATATGACACATATGTATATATATATGTCTGGTGGTATTTCTGTTAGCGTGTAGCATGAGCAGTACCTCTATCTGAGAGGTCAGCAGTTCGTAGTACTCCAGAGGATCCTGATCCACCACAGCAGCTGGAGCTGTGGACTTCAACATCTGGGACAGAGGCCGGTTGTTCAGGTTCAGCTGCAGACACACAAACATTCATGTAACACAACTGCAGTAGCTCCATCAGTACTGCAGTAGCTCCATCAGTACTGCAGTAACTCCATCAGTACTGCAGTACTGTCACAGTAACTGAGGGTGTAGACGGATGAATTACCATGGAGGAGATTCCCTCCTCTCCCTCTTTGCTCTTCTTCAGTGGTTTCAGGAGGTTCTGAAGAACTTTGTTGTGTCTGGCCAACTGAGCACAAACACACCAGACAGAAAACTTTACTTCAAGTATTAAATACAAGTGAGTAAAGTTACTTATTAGTACTTACTGATGACTATTTTTGACTTGCTGCTGTAATATTGCACATTTCCCCATCGTGGGATTAATAAAGGATTAACTTATCTTATCTTATCTCATCTTATTGGCTCTTATCTTAAAGTAGAAGTCATTATGCAGTAACAGAGAGACGTTGTGTCGTGTCACCTGTTGAGCCAGGATGTAGATGTTGTGTCCAACCTCCCGAGGAGAGACCTCCACCCCCTCGCACTCACTGTCCTGATCCTGGTTATAGGCCTTCTTTATCACCTCCACCTGCACACACATACACACACATGCAGATGTTAATATTTTTTATTCCATGTATAGAGAATACAACAGAGGGAAGAGGAATAAAGAGGAAGGAAGCAGGGAAGGAAGGAAGGAAGGAAGGAATCTCTGACCAGCTCTCGTGGTCGGAGGTTGAACAGGATCCTCTCTGCGTTCTCGCTGTCATGGACGACTCTCCATCAGAGCCAGCAGCAGCTTGGAGGCGTTGTCCTGGCAACCAGACAGACAACAGCAGCAGCAGTCAAACATCTGGACCAAACACGACATGTACACTTCTCATTCTAACCAGCGACCGTAAATGAAGATGGACGATATGACGGCTCCTGAAAGTGAAGCCAAAGTCTGAATCTCAAGTAAATAAGTTCAAGTTAAATAAGATGGTTTCATTTTAGGTGTCGTTCTTATCTCACTGATGTTTGTTCAAGTGTTTCTGATAAAGTTTGATTTTAATTAGTACAAATGGGCTGAGACGTCTTGATTGACAGCTGAGACTGACTCATGATCACACCGCGGCTCCACTCGACGTGTGACGTCATCACCACAAGATGGCAGTGATCATATTTCTGGGTAACGGGAGGAAGTGGCGACGCGTCCTCCATCTTTATTTACAGTCCACGGTTCTGACCGGTGAGAGCGAACAGCTGATCTCTGAACAAACCTTCAACTGCAGCACCATCTCCATCCGGTAGCGACACAACGGGCTGATGTCGTTCAGGATCAGAGCTGTGATGATGTCGATACCGTTGGACTCGTGGGTCACTATACACGTCTAGGTCACACACACACACGCACACACACACACACACACACACACACACACACACACACACACACACACACACACACACACACACACACGCACGCACGCACGCACACACACACACACACACACACACACACACACACACACACACACAGTGTTAATGCTGAGTGGACCTGCCTCTGTACCTCGATGGAGATCTTTCCTGCTCCTCACCTGGTTCTCCTGGCAGGGGCCCTGGCAGTACTCTGTCAGCGTCTCCAGCGTCTGCGTGATGAGGTGGACGTTTGATTCGTTGATGTAGAGGCCCAGCAGGCCCAGACCTCCTGTGGTGCTTCCACACATGATGTCCAGGAACTGAAGTGTCTCACACACCAGGTTGTAGTTGGTCTTATTGTTCTGGCACCGCAGAAAGTTCTGGAGAGACGCAAACACAGGTTCCACCTCGTTCACAGTAAATATCTCTCTATAGTAGGTTGCGATTTAATACGTAATAATGATAAGTTAAACACAAACCTGCAGGTCCTGGTTGTGGTTCTCGCAGAGCAGCTGGAGGAACCTGAGAATCGGCTTCATGATGATAACAGCTGGTCCCATCTCCGTCTCCACCTCCCTCTGCTCCTCCACCGGCGGAGCTGGCAGAGCCGAGGTACCAGGAAACCGGGGAGATGGATTGACCCTGGACCAACAGCTGGTGACCCCCCGAACCAGGAAGTGCTAAAGCTCCTGAGCCGCCTTCAAAAGAAATTCCGAATTTCAAAAACTAAACTAAAAACCTGAACTTAAAAACACTTCAATCTGGAGATAAAACTTATTTTAAATGGAACAAACACATGAAGGTTCAGAAAATGTCCTGAAACACTTTTGTTGGTTGTGTTTCATAGTCACAGTTTTTGTTTTGTGAGTTGAGATGTGAGGGTCTCACCTTGCTCCAGCTCTTTCTCGTTGGCTTTGTGCGTCATCTCCCCGACATTAACGGAAACCGTAGCTTTAATGTCCGTCCGAGCTTCTTTCATCCGGTCGTGAAGAACCTTGAAGAACTTCTCTGATTTGTTGTCGCCCATCATCAGTTTATAAAACGAATTCTGTGGGAGAAAGACGGGACTCACACACAGATTCATTCACAGAGGTGGTCCTGTGTGTGTGTGTGTGTGTGTGTGTGTGTGTGTCTGTGTGTGTGTCTCACCTGTATCTCAGTGTTTCCTCCCTCCAGCAGACAGATGGCGAGCTGGATGCTCTCCTGGAAGATCTTGTCGTTCTTGGTGCTCATCACCAGATCTGTGAACAGCTTCGTTCCTCCTTCTCGGTCCAGACGACACTGAACCGCCGCCACCGCCGCCCAGTCCCGCTCCTGCTCCCCGCCTGACACACAATAATAATTACATATGATAATAATAATTAAAAAGAGTTCAGAGTTGATCTGATCAGAATGTTAAACAACACTATGTCATTTTAAAACCTTTGATGCTACACAAACTCTAATATAGGGAGAATGGCATGTCTGTCATTCCCACAGCGCCCCCTGGAGGCCTGGAACTGCACTTTGTCCCTCTGGTGTACCGTGTGCACTGGGAGCCTCAGACTACAACTCAGTGAATTGAGTATCACCACCTGTAGGGGGAGCCAATCTTGCATTGTGTCGCGTTTACGACGGCGTTGCTGTGAAATCGTGTACCTGCAGCTCCGAGCTCCGCCAGGTCGTTCTTCGGGGTGTTCTTCTTGTTCGGAAACAGATAATTCTGCAGTAAAACTTTACGCAGCGAGATTCCCTGAAACAACACAACACGTTTTTCATCAACATCTAAATGTTTTTGCACAGTATCTGATTTCATTGTTGGTGGGTTAGATATATGTATCTCAAGAACTAAATCTGATTTCTTTAAGGGAACTAAAGCCAAGTCTGTCTTACACACAAATGTTGCTCTGCGCCCCCTACTGTCTCCATCTGGGACTTCATGTAGCCGTGAAAGAGCCTGTTTTAAAAGAGGTGGTTTAACAAACCTTTTCATCAAAGTCCAGAGTCCTGATCAACATTTCCTGCAGCGTCCTCAAGACTTTGATACACAACTTTTCTTCTGCAGACATCAGAGCTTTGGTGTGTTGGATCAGCCTGCACACACACACACACACACACACACACACACACACACACACACACACACACACACACACACACACACACACACACACACACACACACACGTCTCTATGACTTCAAAAGACATTGATAAACACCCTAACATTAAAAACATGTCTTTACCTGACAATTCCAAGATTTACATAACAGGGTCTTGCAATTTAGGTCGGTACAACAAACCTGGACACACACACACACACACACACACACACACACACACACACAAAGATATTTTTCCCATCATGCTCGTCAGATTCTGAACATGGAGAACCTACTTGGAGATGAATCCTCCGGACTCGCAGCGCTGCCGGGCGTCGGTTCCCTCCAGAAACAGCAGCTCCGGCTGATGGAGGACGTCCACCAACACGGACAGTTCGGCGTTGACCAGCGGCTTCAGGCGCTCCTCCAGAGTGTTGATGATGTCCTGAGGAACACACACACACACACACACACACACACACACACACACACACACACACATGCACAGTTTAATCAGAGTTTTGTAGCTTTATCGTGGTTCTTCGGTATCGAATGTGTCTGTGGTGGCGTCTGTACCTGCAGTTTCTCGATGATGCTCTTGTAGTCCCAGGGGTTGCTGGAGGCGATGGGTCTGGTGGATCGTGAGGAGGATTTGTAGTTTGGGTTTGAGCGGGACAAAGAGTTGAGAACAGAACTGGACAACATGGAGCTGATCTGACCCTCCAGGTCCAGAGGGAGAGCGATGGAACGAGTCTTAGCTAAACAGAGACAGAGAGTTATTGATATATTGATCCATCTGTGTGTGTGTGTGTGTGTGTGTGTGTGTGTTACCTGTCATGGCGAGCGTCCTGATGCAGGTCTCCACCTGACCTCGGTGCTGCTGGTGCAGCCAGGGACAGTCCAGCAGCCGGACGGACGACTGCAGCAGGTGAGTGACGATGGTGTGGTGAGTCTGACGGAGCGAGAGAGACGACGATCAAACCTCAAAAAAGACTCTCAGATTAAAAAGTCAAATAAACCAAACAAACTGAGAGATAGATTTATTATATGCTGCTGACCTGCAGAGAGGTGCTGTTTTCAGAGAAGGGGGAGCTGAAGAAGGCGTTGATGGTGTCAAACACCACGTTGATGATGTATTTCTCCAGGATGGGATCAGTGAGACGCTTCTCTCGCTTATTACAAACCTGCAGATGAGAAAAACACGGTGAAAGCAGCTGCATGTGCCCGACCTGCTGTAGCAGATATTCCAGTTAGTCGGGGCGGTTGTTACCCGAGCCATGTCCACTGTGAAGTCTTCAAACAGTTTCCAGATGTGGTTGGACGTGTAGATTTCCTTCATCTCCACCTCGGTGTCCACGTAGCAGTGATTCACAAAGTTCACGTACGCGATTTTCACCTGAGACACAAAGACGGACACACAGACCTTAACAGCATGTAGACTTTTTAATAAGGGCTGTCACTTTTCATTCCACATTCAAACATTCATACCAAAGTGAAAAAGTTTCTATTGGAACTGTAATGACTTGTTCCAACACAATATCTAGAATCTAGAAGCAGAAAAGTATCGAGATTTCCTCACATAACGGATTCAACTTGCTGTTCCACCAAAAGTATTAATGTTTACTTGGAGATGCCCTTCGACTGTATACAGTGGTACATTGTCATTAGTAGTGTGTGTATGTAGATCATGTATGTATGTATTTATCAGACTCGAAATATTCATCCCAAATAACTCCACTCGAAGCCTGTGTAGCTCAGACGGTAGAGCATCAGACTTTTAATCTGAGGGTCCAGGGTTCAAGTCCCTGCTCAGGCATTGAACTCAGCAGTTCATTAACACCTCAAGGTCAAAGGTCACATGTTTGAGGATGTTAATGTGCTTGTTTTCGTCAAATTAGATGGATGGTTTAAAGAGGAGTGAAATAAGCTGGAGGACACTAGCGAGCACAGTCGTCCTGAGCAGACAATCATGACGTCTGAGAGGTGGCGTGTGGAAGTTTCAATATGTGCAAACTAATTGTGCGTCAAAGCAAATTTGTTCGCACTTGATTTTGGGAAAAACTGACCACAGCTGCTTCACTGGATCATGTGATCCTCAGTGAGTTGTGGGTCTATACAAGTTTCACCTCGGTGATGCAGTCCTCGTGCGTCACCACTCGGACCACGTCCTCCAGGGGGAGCAGTGACGTGCACTTGATCTCGGTGTAGACGTTCTTCCCCTCGGCGCAGGCTGCTAACAGCTCCACCAGAGAAATGTGATACCTGCAGGGAGGAGGACATGTTGTCTACGACACCATCGCCACCCAATGAACAACCCTGTGACACGAGCCTGTTGTTGTTGCCATGGTTACCTGAGCGGGCTGTGCTCGCCGACCCCCTCCCTGCTCTCCGCCATCAGCTCCAACATGACGTTAAATGAGGCTTTGTCGTTGTAGAAGACGACGACGTCCTCGCCTGAATTCGTCAACTGTGGAGAGAACGAACATTACATCAGAACATCAAACAGGCTGACAACATTTGGTCAAAGGGACTCGTCTCGTCCTCGTCCTCGTCCTCACCTCGGTCATGATCATGTCCTGACACTTCTTCACGTACTTTCCCTCGGCCTTGATGATGGTGTGCAGGAAGTTGAGGTACTGGACGTGGCGGCCGTGCGTGGCCAGGCAGTGGATGAAGTGCTGCAGGACGCTCTCGGAGATCTCGCTGCACAGCTGGTAGTTGTTACAGAAGATGTGCTGCACGGTCTCGGCCTCCAGCAGCTGCACAAGAGGAGGAAACTGTTCTGTACCTTCACTCAGTCATCCATTATTTACTCAGTGACTCAGTTTGTCTTTTAGTTTGAGAAATGTCGGACAAGTTTAATCAGAAACTTGTCCAGGTTTTAAGGTTGTTCAAGGTTCTTCCTCACATCTCTAAGAGACAGATTCATAATGTTTGTCTGATGTATAGACAGAATAAATATGAATACTCGTCATTGTTGTTAAGTTGAGTTACATCCTGTCTCTCCAAACTCAAGAGGGTAGGGGTCACTCATGGGGTTTCAGACATTGATTGATTCATTTAATTGAACTTGATCAGTTGGAAAAATTCTTATACCCCAGGGTTGAGGAACAGGTTGAGGTTCTTGTGCAGCAGCACCTGGTTCTCCTCGTTCCCCATGCAGAACTTCTGCAGGAACAGGTGAGTGTACTTGATGATCTCCTGCATCTTCACGTCGCTCTGCAGACACAGTGAGGGGTTAGGATGGGAAGGAACCTCTGTTTGTTTTCCATTTCTAAATCTAGTGTTTAAACAATGAGGATCGATTCGACCACAGGCACAAAGGGGACTTCAGGGCTTTTATTTTGGTGGTGCTCGGTCTGACCTGGTCATATGACACCTGCAGCAGGTCCAACATGACTTTATGAGCTCCCATGTTCTTCATCAACCTCTGCTGCTTCTTCCAAACTCCACTGGTGCACATCTTGTTCAACCTTTCCAGGATCTACAGAGAGAGAGAGAGAGAGAGGGAGAGAGATATGACACGGGGGGGGGGGGGGGTAGAGAGGACAGAGATCGAGAGTTAGAGAAGACATAAATATATTATGTAAATAAAGATGGACGTCTCAGCTCCATTTCCTCCTGTTGTACAAAATGATGACAAAACATCTCAGATACAAACGCTGCCATCTTTCACTGGAGACGTCGTCTGGAGTCAGAGTCTGTGACGGAGTTGATCCTGGAGTCAGCTGATCGCACACTCGACCAATCAGGAGTCCAGTGAACAAAGCTGGTCACTGTCAAATGCTACAATCTCTAGTGTAACATTTACAACCATGATACACATGTAAATGTACCAACTGAAGTATCTGATTGAACTGTAGGTAAATTTAAAATTACTTTCGATTGACACATTTCAGTGTTGACAGTTTGATTTACTGAAAAAGGTTTGAGATGTTAATTCGAAAGGAAAAATTAAATAATGGTTTTACATGATTGGACACAACTAAATTATTGGAACTGATGATTTATCAGGTGAAAGAAAAGGAAAACAAAATTCTGATTGGATGAACTTTTGAATTTCTAATATTTTTACACAAAGTGACGTCTGGATTTAGTTTCATTAAGAAGAGAGCACTTTGCAGCCAGTTTGAGCAGAAACAACGGTTTCACTCTTTCATTTAGAGACGTTTTAACCTCTTTATATATTCGTGCTGCTGTTATTCAAAGTGACTGTTGGGGGTAAAAAAGATAATGAAATGTGTTCTGAGTGCTGGAAGCCACCATTGCTGCGGAGCACCACGTAAAGACCTCAGGAAGACACATCACAGGTGATCTCTGGGAAGCACGATGCAGAAACACCACAGCTGAGACACACACCCACAACAAGTCAACACAGACGGACCAGTGTCCTCACCTCTTTGACTTTCTTGTAGTTCTCGTTGCCCTTCTCCTGTTTGTCCTTCTTGGGCGGTGCTTCCTCTGACAGCCCCTGCAGGACGCAGAGTGTAAGACAGCGTATGCAGCTCAAATACTGAACAACAAATTGCCCTTGGTGGCTCAGTGTGTGAAAAGGAAAACATCATTAGTGGAAGGTTAGACATAAAAAACCTTATCTAAGCACAGGCCATTCATTTCAAAGTAAGAGAGGAGAATGTAGTGAGAAAGTAGGAGGTGAGCAACAAAAATCCCCAAACACATCTGAGCCCAGGACCATGTAGCTTCCTCCTCAGCTGAGACACCAGCAAGCCCCAAGCAGCGTCAGTTCCAGAAACCAAATGCATTGTATAAAAATACATTTTCAGTTTAGTCTTTTTTAGTGACGAATATCCTGATTATTAATAAATGTTAATGTGACGGTTTAGTTCATAATGACTTTGAGTTAGTTTGTTAGTGGTGATAAACAGTTAGTTGTTAAAAACAGTTGTTTACAGCAACCTGGAGAATCACTCAGCCATCGAGAAGATCACACCTTTGGAAGTTAGACGATAATCATTCAGCGACATGAACATCGGCTTCTTACATGAACTCTGTCAAAGTAAATGTCTCTTCCTCAATGTTTTTATCCCAAAAACCTGAATCCGTGTCAAATTAAAAAAATATGGACACAACTTCCACTTCTAACTATAATGTCCAGGTTAGGTTTTAGATAATAAAAGTCCATTATTAGGGATTGTTCAATTATACTCGTTTGCCTTCACAAGTCTACATCAGGGAGACAACAAATAGAACGAGTCCATAATAAACAAATGACTCAACTTTAGTTCTAATTGCACGTTGGGTCTAATTTTACATCATATGATATTTTCTACAGATAGAGGTGATGATCATCATGATTTTCACTCCTTACCTCTCCTTTCTCCTTCTTGTCTTTTTTCTCCTTCTTCCCGTCACCTCCTCCGGAGTTTTTCTTCTCCACCCACAGTTCAGATTTCTCCACCAGCGTCCGGAGGCGATCCAGATCAGCCTTGATCAGCTTGTAGTTCTCTACATCCAGAGACGTGATCAGCAACTGGACCTGCAGAAGCCCAGAGAAACGTGGAGGTTCGATCAATCAACATTTATTCCATGGATTCGATAAGAAAATTCCTTAAAGGGTTTAGATTCAATATACTCTCCTCTCAGTTTCAAAGAAAAGACATTTCACAATGACTTCAGGCGGGACAGTTTCAGTGAAAGGTTAAACATGCTTTGCCTGAAGGAGCCAGGTTTGGCACACTTCTCAGTAGGAACAACAGAAAACCTCCAGGGACTCGACCATGAATAGACAAGAGGCAAGAATAACACCTGTACAGGGACTTGAACCCTGGACCTTCAGATTAAAAGTCTGAAGCTCTGCCAACTGAGCTACACAGGCTTCTGGAGGAGCTACTTCACATTCAAGAAAAACTGTCGTAAAAACCAGGTTGCATATTACATCCATAGGTAATATTACTTACTGATAAAGTACAATAAACATTTGGACAGTCTTGGGGTTTATATGACATCATGTGATGTATAAAAATCCGAAGACACGAGAGTAAAATTGTTCAATATCCTACAGAAGTGTCTCTCCTCATTAGACAGTGCACCACCTTAACAGGGACTTGAACCCTCGACCCCTTGCTGCTCTACAGTCTGAGATAGAGAAGCTTCAAGAGGGTTTTCTCACAGACTCCAAATCCCACAATAGGTACAAATACACTATTTCAGGCCTTTAGCCAGATCTGTCATCAAACCAGCGAATGCCATTGGAAAACATGCTCCAGTAGCTTTCTGATTTAGTCTTCTAGTCATCAGCCTTCATCCCAGTTAGACCTTTATAATGCTGTGTGTTGTGTGTGCACCTGTTTGAAGGTGTGCAGGACTTCCTGTCTCTGGCTGAAGTGTCTGAAGAGCAGCTGCAGGGCTCCAGACACCAGAGGAGGGTACTCGTGCATGGTGAGGTGGATCAGCACTCGCAAGAACATGCGACCGCCTTCATCGTCCACCTCCAGGATGCTGTTACCTTTACTGTGAACACACACGTTACCCAACACCCTTTATAAAATGTTCCTTAAGGTTAAATATTCTCAAATTGTTGAAAATGTACGTATCAAATAAAAGTGGAATTGCTTACCCGACTCCAAACATGGCCTCCGCCTGCTCCCCAATGTGCAGCAGGTTGATGGCGGCTGTGGAGCGACAAACATAGAACTTATTAGCAATAGAAAGAGTGAAGTTGTAGACGGTAATTTCCACGACCTCATACACACAGTTTTAAAGGCAGCTACAAACAAACAACCAAAAAAACGCACAAAAAGATGGACGATAACGAAGCAACGTGTAAAAACAGCCCCGACATTTATGAACCTAAATGAATTCAGAGTTTCCAGGTTGTACCTGCTGTTTCCACGTTGACTGGGATGTCTGCAAGCATTAAGAAAAGTAACACAACTTTACCAAACACTGCAGGGTGTGTGTTCAGGTAGTTCACACACGTCTTTTAAAAACCTGAAAATACTTCTGGTAGATGTTGTGTAAAATGCCTTGAAGAGCTGTACAATACTTAAAGGTTCACATAAAGTATTAAAATATAAAGTATTCAAATATAAACGGCCCATTCTAGGGTAAAGAAACAACAATTTGTGAAATTTAGATGAAACACACAAGTGAAAACATCACTAGGATTATTTTATACTCATGTATACTTTTATACTTTATTTCTGCCAATAGATCAATTTGACCTAAGTCTTACACACTGAACCTTTAACCTTTGTAACATTACATATAAAACAGATGGTAGATGGTCGATGTTCCCACACAGGAGATGTAAATACATCTTTTAAAGGGCAAACTTTTGAGGCCGGTTGAAACGTTTGAACTTGACTTTGTGGTCGTCTGTTGCAGCAGCACAGACGACCCCTCCTTCCCAATATAAGTTCAAGTTCTAAGTAATAAACCTGGAAGGATGAATTCAATATCGCAGATTGTCCAATTTCATCGACCAATTTCTACCAACCAATGGAACAGAGGTCGACTGCTTCACCACATACACACACGATACACAACAACAAACACACAAATCTGCTTTAAAAACAAACATGCCAGTAAATCTGAATCTACAAGCAAAAGTAACATTTAGTGACTTTCTGTAAAAGACAAAATAAAACAGAGACATTCAATCAGTCAAAAAGATTGAGAGGAAAAATAAGAGACATTTCTTTGTTTTCAAAAGTTCAGAGACCAGAACTGGACACATGGAGGACGGGGACAATACGACAGGGAACAACTGAATGAACCTTAATGTCAACGCTGTGGTCTGACACCCAAAGGAAACCTCGCAGGTTCTTTTGGACTGAAGCTGTAAAGACTCATTTCCACAAACGAACGCACACACACGCAGCTTCATTAAGGGACACACAAAGAAAACACGGCTCCGATACAAACATCCAAACAAAAAACTGACAACACGAGGGACGACACTTCAGTTAAGTGTAAAAAAAAGACCCGACATTGAAGACATTACGCCTCTAAGAAGAGTTTCCAGGTTCTACCTGTTGTTTCCATGTTGTCTGGGATGTCTGCAAGTAGCGAGAGAAGTAACAACACACAACTTTACCAAACACTGTGTGTTGAGGAAGATCACGGCTTTTTAAAAACCTGATTATACTGAAAGACCAATATTTATATTTTTAAGAGCTATAACAAACTCCACTACTAAAATTTCAGTATCAAAAATATTAGAAATGAGGGAAAAAACTAATATATTCAAAATGGAAAAAACTTTGTAGGCGGCATAAAGTAATAATAATAAAATCTTAAATTCAAGCCACCCCACAAGTCATTTATCAAACCAAATAGGAGTAATTTTGTATTAAATTCCAAAATTAGCATTTATATTTGAAAGATACAAGATGAATAAAGATAATGAGTGTGTCTGTGTTTCCATTGGCTCTGTGTTAGCGACGTTTACCTGCTTGCTCCATGTTAGTGGTGGCGTCGGCATCAGCCATCGGATAAACATCCACAAACTCCTTCTTAAAGACGGACAGCAGGAAGGAGAGGCGGTAGTCCAGTCGAACGTTCAGGATGAACTGAAGAGGAGCAGAGCTCGGTTCAGACGACAGAGCTTTACCAGCCCAGTGGATATTTCATAATAATTCATCTGGTATTGAAGTTACCTGTAATATCTCCAGTATCTTCAGCTTGGTGTCCATTACTGTCAGGTCCATCCTGTCAATGCTGTCTTTACCAGCTCTCTGTCCATCAAGTCCCAGCCCCGCCCCCAGCCCTGCCCCTCTGGCGCCCGGACCTCCAAATATGGACTGCTTCCTGTTGAGGACCATGGTGGACATCATCTGTCCCATCCCGTGTATGGAGCGCTTCACGTTCTTCCCTTCAGAGACACGAACAGACACGAGGTAGAAATGAGTTAACACAGGGTCAGCTGTACACTGAGATGTGCTGGACGAGAAGAAACTGGGCAGCGCAGCAGAGCAATTAGAGCAATAATTCAATAAAAATACAAGAGCTTAATATATAGAAGTCAAATACAATATTAAAGATTATATACATTCATAAACATATAGATTTTATGAGGTTTTACTATGTATACTATGTATTTTTAGCACAAGAAACATTCTGGGAATATAAATTATCTTATCGTTGCCGTCATTTGAAATGCATTAGTAAGGATTGATAAAGAGTAAGCAGAGAAAAGAGAACCTGTTCCGTCATCATGGAATAGCAGCCCAGCGTGTCCAGGATTGGGTCGACAGTCGATGATGCCCAGCAGGGTTCTGGTGAGTCTGAGCAGCTCAAAGAAACTGTAGAAACCGAAGTAGATCAGATGTCTGGCCAAACTCACCACCTGGAGAAGAGACACACCGAAGTGATCACCAGGGAAGAAAGGAGAACTGGAGGATGGAGAAAGATTTACAATGAAAAAAGCAAGAGGAGGAATCTGGACAGACCTCGTATGTGAGTTTGTTTTTCTCCTCATTGTGGAACGGGAATTCGTCGTTGAGAACATTGTTGAGATACTCCTCCATGAACGCCATGGTGTTGGAGAAACGGTTCTTCTTGTTGTACCTGCTGTCGTCCATGTTGGAGTCATAACTGGGGAGGACAGGTACGATGACAAATTAACTCATAATAGGAGTGCATAGACTTGAACCCCGGACCCTCAGGTTAAAAGCGACACAGGCTTCTGGAGGGTGGTGTTTGGATGCAAGATTTCAATTTAAATACATATACACTACTAACAACTACGACAAAGTACCAGTACATACAGTCGAGCAGTTTATGGGCATCTACAGCAAACTTGTGGTGGAACAGGACCAAAGCACAAATTTAGGCGATTATGAAATCTCGATACTTTCAGACTTCAAGTATTCTTGTGATGGAAAACACACTTCCACAAATAGAACTGCATGAAAACACATTATTGAGGAGCCATACGGGATCACAGTGAGGGTCATGAGGGACATGAGAGTGAATGCAGCCTTCTTTTGTTCTAACTTGTTTTAAATGAGAGTGTCGCCTGAACAGGGACTTGAACCCTGGACCCTCAGATTAAAAGTCTGATGCTCTACCGGCTGAGCTATCCAGGCTCTGTGAGGTTTGTCTTTTGGACAACAAATCTTCACAGAGTCCACTTTACATAAATATACAATACTACCGTCAACGTTCCACTATATACAGTCACGCAGTCTAGGGGCATCTACAGCCAGGAACAACGATACCTCTGTGCACAGTACAAGTTGAGCACAGTATGTCAGTAAACCTCTATGAGAACTTATTAACTCGACTCACTACCTGTGATGGAATACTAACTTCAGAAGATGTTTTCACTTCTCAACCAAGAGGCTTCTGCAGTTCTGACTAACTGAGGTTTCAGGTCTGTACCTGTGTTGAGAGTCGTCATGTCAAACATTTCTCCAGAATGTTAAAACAACAATACAAAATTGTTCTGCACTGTTTTGCTATTTTTGACACTATCAAAAATGCAGGTGTAAATTCCCATTTCATCGAAACAGTAATAAAATCGACCAACTCTTTGATGGTGATGGAGGTGGGGATCTCGGTCCAGAGGCGGGCAAACTTCACAGGGGTCACCAGCTCCTGGGGGTCCCGGTCCACGTGGGCGTGGAGCATGAGGCGACAGAAGGAGGCTCGCAGGTCAAAGGGCAGCGTCTCGTCCATCATGCACAGGAAGATGAGCTCCACGTCCAACTGCTTGGAGATCTCGTCTATGGCCAGATACTGACGGTCCAGACACATCCGGGCAAAGAGCTTCAGCTGGTACCTGGGGAGGGTGTGTGTTGGTTATATTAGAAATGATTGCACAGACCAATGGGGCAATAGAGATGAAGATGTCTGAGTAGTTTACAGTTGATATTCGTGGTTCCTAGAGGATAAATCTAAATCTATTTATCGACCCACCAGCTTTTACTTTAGCGCTTTCAACTGGGAAACAATATGCATCATAAATATACTAAAACCAAAAAATTGTAAACAACATCCACATTCCCAGATCTACGAGGGGATTGTCTGTGGACACCAGGGGGCGACATCCTCCTGTGTGTCCCTACCTGTAGTAGGTGAGGACGTTCTCATCATGAGCGTTTCCCTGCCTCGCCTCCTGAGCAAGCTGTCGGATGCCCTTCTCCTGTCTCTCATTGGTCTTGTCCGTCCACACCAGCCACACCTACAGGAAAGTACATCACGTCTCACACACATTTCACTGTAGATAAACAGATTTGGTGACTTCAGGAAGTTGGGTTCCACAGTGGGGACGGACAGAGCGGGCAGACCCACCTCATCATCATCTCCATAGTCGTCCATCCCTATGTACTCCCCCTCCACACCACCAGGATGCAACTCCTTCGGGACTCGACGCCTGAAGCCAGCGAAACACAAACAGAGCTTAAATATTCAAAAGCAGAATTTACAGGACACTCACTCACAGTCTGAAAACTGATTCTACAGCTGATTAACTGTTTATGTCTTTAATTGATTGGTAAAGAATGTGATGGAGTTGTGATTGTAGGTGTGTAAACTGATTTGGACCAGTTATCCAGAGGCATGAAATTAACTCCTTTAAAACTACTGTATTGGACGTCCTGTGTAACTTTCAGTGAGACAAAGCAGAGGTTTGTTTTCGAGGTTAAAGGTCACCCCCCCCCCCCCCTCCTCACTCTGTCTTGATGAGGATATCCTGGTTTTTGGGGTCCAGCACACATTTACAGATGAGCTCCTGAGTGACGGGGATGGCCACGTTGTTGGACACACACAGGTCTGACAGGTAGTCCAGAAACCTGCACACACACAAACACACACATATAATATCTGCACATCTGACAGGAAGCTGACTCTCCCCCCTCACCTCTCCCCCCTCCATGTGTACCTGGGCTCTCGGTTCTTGCGGACCAGGCTGACGAAGGTCTCCACCTCGGTCTTGGTGATGTGTTTCTCCAGCAGCTTGCGGTTGTTGTGCAGCAGGGCGGTGATGGTGTCCTCAGCCAGGATGTCATAACCGATCTGACTCTGCATCACACCGAACTGCTTCGCGATGTGCTCCTGAAAGGGGGACGGAGGGTGAGAGAGCAGGTGGAGGGAACGATCATAGCAAACAAAGAGGGGTTTGATTCCAGTGCATGGATCATCATCATCATCATCATCGTCGTCGTCATCCTCACCTGGTTCTTCCGGTAGTCCTCCTGTGAGTGTCGGAGGACCCTGTAGCAGAGTCTGAGCATGTACTGGTAGGGGGAGTTCTTCTGGTCGGCCAGCTCCTCCAGTCGCAGCAGGGGCCCCTCGCCTCCCCCCCGGTCCTTAAAGGGAGCCTTCAGGATGCCAAAGATCTGAACACACGTGTGATGTCAGGTGTCAGTCACGTCCCATTTCCTCTGTTCCACGATCTCTTTTTTTTCGATTCTTGGATCTCACCTGTTTGAGGATGTTCTGCTCTCTCATCAGTTTCTGTCTCTCCCGGTTGGCTTTGGTCATGCTCACTTCCAGCACCGCCTGACCACTGTTGATGACATCAGCCACGAAGAAAACCACATCCTCCAGTAGCTTGATGGCAAACCTGAGCGGCAAAAACATCACTGGATGTTAACTCTTCCTCAAGGTCGGCCGCGCTGGTCACTACGGATCTGTGTCATACCTGCGATCATTCTGGCTGATGAAGCCCTGGTTGAACTGGTCGACCACGGTGCTCAACATGGCACTGGCGTCATTGGCGAAGTCCAGATCTCTGATCTCCATGACAGGAACTGAGACAATGGCGAAGGCCTCCTTGTCCTCTTTCGTGGGACACGTTCCCAACTGCACGTGGCAGAGACACAAAGGTTAATACACGTCTCATTTCATGTTTTAATGGTTACTTCAGACTTTGTCACGTAGTTTTCCTCTTGATGAACCACATCATCATAACTGGAAGAAATGAAAACTGTCCAGCAGGTTTAATCTGCTAAAAGTCTAACCTGAGATTCATATTCATAAGTTCATGAGCACGTGAACACTCTCACCATGAGTCTGATGGGTCTCTCCTCGTCGATGTCGATGGGGACGTTGGTGCTCTGGATCCAGGTGTTGGTGCACAGGTGTCTCAGTCGCACGTAAGAGTTTCTGGAAGCGATCAACTCAGTTACATTGTGTTTCAGATCTCAGCTTCACCAAGCGTTTACTGTCGGTGGCTCCTACCGTGGTACGAAGGAGTCGGTCTTCTGCAGCGTGGTTGGGTCCAGCTCGAACAGCGAGGCGATGTCGTTCCCATGAGGCACCGCTACCAGCTTGTACTTGACCCTCTCACCATGGGAGCGCTTGTTGCTACGACTACCGTCCATCTACAGAGAGGTCAGAGGTCAGGGTGAAGCTGAGGAGGGTAGGCACCGTGTTTCAGTATTGACGAAGCCGGGAAAGAAAATAAATAATGTGACTAGTCATCGAAGGCTTGAGTTTATAAATAAACCCGGGGTGCAGATTTTCAAATGAAAGGAAAAGAATTGACAGTGACGAGATGCTGACAGATCATGTGAATCTGTCAGCAGGCGACTTCAGTGCTGAGCTCACCGAGGTCGAGATCTCTGCGTTGTCTCCTTTATAACCTGGATTCTCCTACAACGAAAACAGTTACACCACAACATTAACTGACATTAGGTTAGGATCCATCCACCAACACCAAGGCGAACACCCTATCTCGCCATTTCAGTCAGTGCACCCCATCCAGTGTTGCCGTGGTTACCTCAGCAGCCAGGTAGTTGCCAGTGGCCAGGTGTTTGAAGCGATAGAGGCTGTTCCAGTGTCCCGCCCCCCCACGACACGGGTCATGATGGACGACCTGACGGACCAATCAGCACACAAACTGGTAAAAAACAGTGCATGTGTGTGCACGTACATATTTGTGTTTTTTGTGCGTGTGCGTACCTCGACCTCCCACAGAGCGTTGGAGCTGGTCGCCGAGGTCGCCGACTGTCTCAGCGTCGTCCGGAGGAAGACGTGGAGTTTGCTCTTGTACTCGTCGCACGTCAGGAACTTCTCCTGCTCGGCATGAAACAAACGCACCACATCGCCCTGAGAGAGAGAGAGAGACAGAGAGAGAGACAGAGAGAGAGAGACAGAGAGAGAGACAGAGAGACAGAGAGAGAGAGACAGAGAGAGAGAGAGAGAGAGACAGAGAGACAGAGAGAGAGAGACAGAGAGAGAGAGAGAGAGGTATTAAAGGACAGTTCCGCAGTGTTTGTATAATATATTTATATATATATATATTTATATAGGGTATAGAGTATATGTGGTGTCTCGGTGAGTCCTCCTCACTCCTTTGAGGACTTCCTCTCTGTGGTCACTGAACATCATGAACAGGTTGATCTTCCAGCTGGTGTTGCAGTTCACGGAGTTCACCTGCAGGGGGAAGAAGACACGCTCATCTTTTCAAAGGTAGTGATGAATCATAATTTATAATTTATTATGATGCAAGTTGTTATTTCTCAAAGAAAGAAAAACAAGAAAATATAAACAGACTTAAATTCCCACTAACAATTAGTTTCATTGTTAAAGATCTGATACGTTTCTCATCTCATGATTGAATTTTATTATCAGTGATGCTTTGATAATATTATTGTGTGAGTGTGTGTGTGTGTGTGTGTGTCTCTCACCTCCTTGCAGCCTGGATGGTCGGTCAGTTCGTAGTTTGAAGCGTGAAGCGGTTGACCGGCGTTCACCGGGTTCAGGATGACTTTATCTCCCACGACCACCTGACACAAGCAACAAACACTCATTATATCACGTCTATCACATTACTACCATTACTACTGCAGGTAGTACTGCTTCTATTACTATTACTTCTGTGGGTGCATCTGTTTTGTTTTTATTGTTTATAATATTTTTGCAGTGTGTCATCTATTTGTGTTTATAAATCAAGTTATTACAATAATTCATATTATTATTATTGGCCTACAGGTGTCAGTAGAGGAAAGGGTCATTGGAAATCTGCTGTTTTCTGTTTACAAGTTTAAAAATGAGCAGTAAACGTCAGATCATCAGAATAATGCACTTCCTGTAGTGTGAGGATGTGTATGAGCAGTTGTGTGTTTACATTGTCTCCGTTGGCGCGGAGCTTCCAGAACGGCTGGATGAAGAGCCAGGAGCCTTCGTTCCCCGTACCGTCCAGAGTGACCCGCATGGCGTTCTTCTCCAGCAGAGCCGGCAGACGCTTGTTCACCGTCAGGTATTTATTACTCTTCATATGGAGCAACTGGAGACACAGAGAAAACATACATTTATGTATTTTTCATAAGAAGACGACTGTGTTTTTCTGTCTCTTCTCCTCACTGCTCATCAACGTGATCCAACATCTACTGTAACCTTTTTCTTCTGTTGTGTAACGACCTCCATCAAGACGAGTCCTGTTGTCAGTTGCATAGTCTGTCATCACCATGAAGTCACACTGTAGTTTACTGACACACACACACAGACTTTCTAAATGAGAGGTGTTGTTCAAGGTAAAGAGCTCAGAGCCACAGACAGAACAGACATCAGACTCTCACACTGGTGGTTTGACACTTATCATTCAGTTTGTGTTTGAACAAGTGCAAGTTCAGCTGCTGTCACTCAAACTGGAGGTAAAAGGAGAGAAACTGTAATCCTCTCCACTCCTTTGACAAACACACACACACACACACACACACACACACACACACACGCGCGCGCACGCACACACGCACACACACAGCCTGTCTTACTGCTTTGCTGTGCTATATAGATGTGCTGCTATCTGCTAGTGTCAATACTGACCTTTTCAGGGCTGTCATAAAAATGCACGCACATACGCATACACATGCACATACACACACACACACACACACACACACACACACACACACACACACACACACACACACACTTCACAGTAATATTTATTTTAACAATCTGATTCAGTTTCAACAGGAACCACACCCGACCTGTCAATGTGTGTGGGTGAGTGTGAGTGTGAGTGTGTGTGTGTGTGTGTGTGTGTGTGTGT